>JANHGN010016267.1:0-18918 GCA_024605025.1 Megaceryle maxima
TTTTTTTTTTTTCCCCCCCCCTTTTTTTTTTTTAGGATTATGCTCCTTGTAAAGATTTCATCTATAGCATCCACTCTTACCACCAAACAGATAGCTTTGGAGATCAGGAGGGAACACATTTCATTCTGCCAGTGTAAGCCTTTAACTTTATTACATTTGTTGTTGTTGTTCCCATGTACAGCCAGAAATCTGCCTCCTCGACTCGGAACAAACAACCGAAATTCAGGAAAAAGTCAAGAAACCGTTAAAAAGATAGATGTACGTCCACTTTCACTATCGACTGTAATTATGAAATTATCATACTTTTTGTAACGACACTTCATTTTTGGGGGGGGACATGCACACGACAGGCGGAATAGCTTTTGTATAAACTGTCCATTTAAAATTAGCTACAGTCTTGATGTTGATTTTCTGCTTAAAATTCACTGGCACATTTGTTTCAGATAATAAAATTTGCAAGAGTGCTGATAATATGCAAAGAGTAGGCTCTTTAAGCAACTATTTTGTGCTCACAAATACAAAAGCTTCTCCCGAATTTCTACGTTTCCTGTACATTATGCATCATTTTCAGCCCCTCCAACACCCCAGCCCGTACCGTGCATTTTCTGAGGTTTGCAAGAGCTTAAACATTCTCTCTCCCTCTTTTTTTTTTTTTTTTGGAAAATGTTTTAAAAAAGAGAGAGCGTCTACAGCGATGTAGACACCCGACGCATTCACTGCGGAATTTTCGAGACAACCCTCTAGTACTAGAATGCGGCAGCCGCTGCGGATATTTTTTGGCACAAAGACAATGGTGGCAGTGCCAAGCCCCATGGCTAAAACTACTCAAAAGAGGCATAAGGGTAGCATTAATCGTTCAAGTCTTTTACTGCATGGAGTACTGTTGTCCATTTTTAAAACCAAAAATAACCAGTTAGAAATATTTGCTGTAAGCAAGGGGGGAAAAAAAAAAAAAAAAAAGAAAAAAAATGGTTAAAAAAAAAAAAAAAAAAAAAGGAGCCTGAAATAGAGCTGACGAACAGATCTTGTCAGACATCTGATTAATTTTTTTCTACCTAGAGGACCAAATGCTAAAACGTGCCATTTGTTACCGGCACGCCGAACGCGCCACGCGATCTATACCCTTCCGTGGCTTTATGAGCTGACAATTGAAACAAAGCTCCATGGATGAAGTTGACCTACAAAGGCTGGGGAATAACTTCCACGTATGCGCTTGTTCTTTAGGGGAAGGCGGCGAAAGCATCTCCGTTGTTCTCGGAGGCAATAACTTAGCGTGTGTGTAAATATATATATGTATTTTTCCAATTAATTGGCACAATGCACGCCAATCAAAGGAGGGACAAAGAACCAACTCCACGCAGCTCCTGTTTTCTGACAAACACGGAATCTCAAGTCTCTGCTCCCTAAATACCTCTAGGAAAAAAATCACCGCTTATCTTCACTCAGCTAAACTGATGGCTACAGAAATATTTCGTTTGCAATTTTGTCCAACTGTGGAAAATAAAAGCAGCACGGGATCGCCAATCAATCAATAAAGAAGCCACTCGCCTTTCCATGATGCACTCTGAAATATTAATCAAGTTAAAGAGAAAATTTAAGCGACTTCCAAAGCACAAATGCTTTGACATCTGACTCCCTGGTCCCTGCTCCCCTGCCCCGGGAGACAGGGCACCTTGTTTTTTTCCTGGTAGGCACAACGAGAGGCATGAGGCAACTCTTCCCATCTGCAGAGAAAAGGAAGTGAAGCTCATTCTATAAATGACTTCAATTCAGTGTTTACACTGATTTCATCTTCGACATATTTTGTGAGAGAGGAATTTGAGCAGAACATTCTAACTCAGGTTTCCACTGCCCGGCATTGGGGGGGTTAGCTCTTGGTCAGACTGACGGGAAACCTGTCTGGGGGGAAAAGACCAAACAACAAAAAGTAATTGTATTAGGAAAGGGAATTTTAAGGGCTGCGAATTCCAGTCTGTTCGGGTCTGCAATTTTGCTTACACCTATTTCTCATTTTATTACTGCGTTTCTAGCGTGTTTGAAAAGTAATGTCTGTTCCCTCTGATGTCCAGCGCCTCACGTGCACCCTGAAGGGAGCCCAATCCATTCCCCTACAGAGAATGACAAAATAAAAGAGAATTCAGTGTCGAAGCGGGACCAGGCACGAGGGGCACAGAGCTATCTGAGAACCAGTTCTGAGCCCCCAGAGAATGGGCTGGACTTCCCCACGCCGCGTTTGTCCGTATGGAACCAACGCACGCGTGTTATTGGCGTTTATTTGCGCTGTAGTGAGGATCGCGAAAGAGTTTCCTTCTGCCTTCACCTAGAGTTCCTGTACTCAAAACGTCCTTCTGCTTGCCTCAGTTTGGTTGCTGGAGCAAGGGAGGGTTTGAGCACTCCAGGGAGCGAGGGCAGGACTCAGCTCGCTGCCCACCAACATGCACAAAGGTCCCCGAGCCCTGGCCCTGCGGGACACGAGGACCAGCTCTGCACAGTAACTTCTGACAGGGACAGATGGGTTATTTTGTTTTGTCTCAGAGATTTGAAATTTGAATTCAGCAGAGAAATCCAAGCTAAAATTTGTAGGGAATTCTAAACTATTTGAGGAAAAACCTCATTGAGATATATCCAAGCTGTTGTACACTATGCATGCTACATCTACAAGCACCTCGCTCTCAGAGAAATGCATGCATATGAGAGGGCTGAGCCTCCCTGGCCTTGTTGTCTTTTGCCCTTGATAGAAAAAACAGCCTGCTCACAGTTCCATCCGAGGAGCCGGTACGTAGCATATTTTTTCAGAACTTTTCATTACTCTGATCTTTAAAAGAAAAGGAAAAAGAAAAAAAAAAGTGGGGAAAAAAAAAGGAAAGAAAACAAAAGGGGAAAAAATAAAGAAGAAAGGAAGGAAAAATAAAAAGGATAACGCTTTCAGTACTAAATGTGATTTTTTGGACTCCTAACTGCAGGATGCAAAGGGGAGCGCGGTCCCTGGCACCGGGGCTAACAGCTGGCCGGAGCCTCGGCCCCTTTGTGCGACAGCTCGTTTTTCCCTGGCTTTTCCTGGCCACTTGCGTCTCCTCGGCTGTTAACCCGGGCAGGAGCCGCGCTGGCCGGCAGCTCCCGGGCAGCCGCAGGCAGGGAGCTGGCAGGGGAACAAGCAGCCCTTGTGCTCGGGCGCCGGGAAGGTTCGGCGGGCATCGCCCCGGCGGAACGGGGGGACCGCGGGGCCCAGCAGCGGCTGCGGTTTCTCCTCTTCCGACAGTCGAACAGCAGACGGAGTTGCTCAGCTGGGCTAAGTTCTGAGCTCGGGCTTGCCCTGGGTTAAAGATACGTCCTCCTCCAGCAGTAAGGCACCTCCCCATGTAGGACAGACAGTCGCAAGACCCGGTTTATGTTGGCGAGGTTTGGAGCAGCCTATTTTACATCACAAAGAATCGCATCCGATGGTAATGGAAGTATCATGTTAATGAGCTATTTCAGCTTTGTGCTACACGTGAAGTACGGACAATAAAGAAAGAAATCTAATAGGTTTCAAGCAAAGTTAGCGCAATAACGATCACGGAATAGTCCGAATGACATGGCACCTGGTGCCGGGAAGGTCCACGAACTGGGTACAAAGCTAAGGGCAGGTATTAATCCCAGGGGTTTGAAGAGCATCGCACCCCAAAATGCAGCACGGTGCTAGGGGCACGAGAGCTTTTTGACACGAGGGGGGATTTTTGCACTTTGGCTGATGTGCAGTAAACAGGAACGGTTCTTAAAGAGGCATTACGGCGCCAGAGCAAGCACCATTACAAAGGGAGGTGATTTTTTTTCCTAACCAGTACCATCAAAACTCAAGGGGAATGAAATCCTAAAACCTGTACTGAAATCGAGCTACGGAGCCGACTCGTGTCAGCTCAAGCCAGGGAATTGAGAGCCAATGCGGTGCTTCACCGACGACTCACCTCGCTTGTGCTCCTACGGGAAATTAATTCCCAAACATCCCCAAAACTACTTCCTTACATACAGGCACTAAGCGTACGCGCCTATGTCTGTCCATCCAGCCACCCACCCAGCGACGGGAGCGGCTGTGCCACCTCCTAAGGCCATCCCACTGGGTGCTCTTGGCCAGCTCTGCCCAAAGCAAAGCCCCCTGGGGCCGATGGCTTCAGGTGCAGGGAAGGGACCGACCCCGGCGCCGCCCACCCCGAGCTCCACAGCCCCTTCGATGCACAGTGAAAATACCAGAGCCATTTGTTTTGTCGCTGATCTCGGTTCATGAAATATTGGACCCGAACCAAAAGACTACAGCAAATTGCTCAATCTATTTCTGTCATCTACCAAATAATAGCGTCTATTACCGGGCAGCGTGCGATGCCTGCTTGCGTGCTTTTAAAACAAAACAGCCATGGTAAAACTATTCTTGAAGCTTTAAGAATATGGAAAGAGAATATTGAAGACCATATTCTACCAAACTTCTATCAACGGGCCGCTTAGTCCTTGACGAGTCTCGCCAAAATCAAGTAGATGGCAAAGATCATCGTGGTTATCACGCAAGAGAAAGGCTGGACGCTACGAGCTGGATGATACAGCTGCATTTCGGGGTGGACCGCGTCGAATCGCGTCAGAACAAGCCCATCGCACCCTCGGCAACAGGTTTTCAGCACCCTGGAGCTAGTCGGAGGATGTGCAGGTATTGCCACTTCGTAGCCAGCGCTGCGATTGGGCAACCAATAAATAATACCGCGTTCTGCGGACGAGGAACGTTAATGAGCTTAATATCAAGTACACGCACTAATTGAGACCAGAATAATAAACTTTCATAATTAAATTAGGTATTTAAACAAAACAAGTGCTTATTTCAATGCCGTCTGAAGGAATCGCATTTAACGAGTTGAAGAAACCTTAGCTGAAGGAGTTACATTTATCGTGTTAAGAAACCTCATCTGAAGGAACGATATTTAACGAGCAGGAGAGACCTTCAAGCCTCCTCGTGCAGAGCCCGACGCTGGATGAACGGCCACGTTCTGCGAGCCCAGGGCAACCGGGCACCTACACTCTGAAGCTGTGAACAGAAGAACGTTTTGGGGAGACAATCCTTCATTTAGAGCAAAGATGCGTCTGACTTCATAAGCATCTTTAGTCTCCTTTTCATGTGCGTGGAGAATTTCAGTCTAGAGGAAATAATTATGATCGTCTGAGCCTCAACACCTGTATCGCTCTGGAAATAGGCAAATTTATTTTGCAGAGAACAAAACCTCTCCGAAAAGGCGTTCACCATGTTTTACCTTTCTCACTCTTGGAATATACAAGAGGTAAAAGATGGGCAGGGGATGAAGACAAACATCCAAACGCAACAACAAAATCAAAAGCATCATCTAAGACTAGAGAACGGGAATAATAAAAAGGGGCAACATTTTCATAAAGCTAGGAGGGAAAGCACATTGCCAGCGTACTCCAGACCTGAAAGCAATATATATGAACTGAACGTAAAGCACTAGATATTGGTTTAGCCTAAGTAAGCTTCACGGGGCTATTTTAAATTGAAATACACTGCAGGGTGATCCCTCCTCATTTGCTCAGGGACCAGTTCAGGAGATCTTTATCGTGTATCTGGAAACCTGGGTTTTCACTCAAGCATGAAAACAGAATCACTTTAAAACAAGTTAGATAAGGATCTAAGGCCATGAAAGACGCAGAATTGAAAGAGGACGATAAACGTTCCTCCAGCCCAGGTCTGGGCTCTAAATCTTGGCTCTGCAAACCACCCCTATCTAGTAGCAGTTATTAAAAGGCTACTAAAACAAACCCCGCTGGACGTGAGCAGGGATAAAGAGATCAAAAGCCTTATCGTCCAGATTGGGGATCAAATCCACACCTCGGCACGACAAACAGCAACCGCTCTCATTAGGGGCTGCGCTCCCTCCCGCAGCGACAGCCGAGGCGGCAGCTCGGGGGCCTCTGGGTGACCTGGCGCCCGGGCAGCGGGACCGCCAAGCCCGGCCCTCGGCTCCCGAGCCCACCTCGACTGCATCTCCAGCATCTCCTCCACGCCAGAAGGAAGGGAGCAAACGCTGACCGCAGGCACGCACGGACCCCATCTGAAAGCCTGATGGCAGAGAGAAATTGTCAGGTTTTCATCCCCAAATGCCTTTTGCGGCGGTTTGCCTCCCGGTCTCCCCCCTGCCTGCATTCACAGGCAGAGCTACCTGCAGCTCTAACTTCATTGAGATTAAACACTCGGTTTTACGTTTCTACACAGAGTGTTTATTTGTAATATGGCTCAGCACTGAAAATTAAATTTAAAAAGCCAGTATTTATTTTTGTTGTAATTTTAACGATAATTTGGATCAGCCAAGCGGGCAAAACAAACTCCAAGCTCCTCAGTGTATGGCAAACCATCGGGAATGGAGTGGTAAATATTCCCTACCATTAGGAAGTACCCACTGGTCTCCAGTGGGTACTCTCCAGCAGAGGGCATGCACACCCCGAGCGGATTGTTACGCTTAAAACCGACGTTCCCCAAACATTTTGGGAATAATTTGGGCTGAGAATACAGGTAAACTCGGAGCATCAAGTCCACACACTCTCCAGCACTGTCAGAGCAAGAATAGTGAAGCTCTCTCCTGAAAAGACACCTGGGAATGTTGATTCCTATGCTGAACCCCCCCCCCCAAGTCCTTGAGAGAGGGATTCCCCCCATCTACCAGCTGACAATTTGCCTTTCGCTGCCAAATGCCAAGGCAAGAACGTTCACACAAAAGAAATGACCGGTCCTCGAGGCAAACGTCACACCTGAAAGGCATCCTACACCAACGTGCAAAACTCAGACCCATTTACAAGTATTTTTCTCCCCTATAGGTGAAATATCAGCTGCACTAATATTAAATAACACCAAGCATCTTTAGCAGGGCCAGATTTTTGTGCTAGATTCTTTAATTACTTCACAGAAGGGGATAGCAATATTACCTATGGTTTCTAGTCAATGTTTTATTGGGTTTCATTCTACTTAAGCCAGAGGAAACGTACAAACCCACCGACCCAGGGAGGAATTTGCCATTTGTCGTGTTTCTTCCAGAAATGACTTCCTTACGTTTACAGAAAGCTTTCAGATGCCCACCCGTGCTCCAGGGGTGCACTCGCAGCTGCCGGCCCATGGCCCTGCTCCCAGCCACGGTGGGTTCCTGGTGCTCAGGAGGTACCAACGCGCCGCGGCAAAGCGCCCGTGGCCTCCTGCAACCGCACGGTAATTCAGCGCTCCCAACCTCAGCCCCGGCTTTACCGCACGCAGCCCAATGGCTACTCAGGTTCCTTATCAGAAAATAATTTTTTTTTTTTTTTTTTTAAAGTTTCGGTAGCCTTGGGAGATGAACTTAATTTCCAAGGTCTACGTGGCAGGCAGCTTAGGTTACATGTAGGTCACAATAAATAATACTCATCCCCGGGCCGGCGCGAGCTGTGCCGCCAGTGCCTAAGTTGAAATGACAAGCCTTTATTATTCCTAAGCACTTGATTCTGAAACATTTGCACAATCTGTTAAGTCCAGACAAATTTAAATGGTTCTGACATGCAGCCTGCTAGGGTCAGTGACAGGGATAATGCCTCTTTACGTGGGTAAAATTTTGTGGCATATAGGTCACTCTCTTAAGGGGAATCAACTGTGTGTCTCTTCTTTGCATTTCCACCACAATCCTTCATCCTGCAGCCTGGAGCTGAGAGTGAAATGCAAGAAAGGAGCCGAACGCTCAAAGCAAAAATCTGCTTCCAGGACAATCCATTATATCTGACAAGTTAAATGTTCCATGGTAGACCATATGGCATCGGAGCAGGGCCGACGATGGAAGAGGGAAACTCAGCAAATGCATCACAATTAAGGAGTTTGACTATAGACTTTACTTTGATTTACTTTATTTTTTATTAAATTTTGGATATTGGAGTCTTTCAATTTTCCTGTAGCCCTTCCAAAGCCTCTACCCGACCTACCAAGCACGTGAACAGGTGGTTGGACAAAATTATTTTCTCCCAAATCTTACGGTCTTAGTTACTTCATGTAGCACTCCTGATCAAGCCGTTTTTATACCTCATAAATCTGCTAAGTGTCGGGTATTTCTATTAATAACAGGCATAAACGTTACTAGTAGCTTGGTAAAGACCAAAGAAAAAGTAAGAATGACAAAAAGGAGGTAACAGCCTAAAAACTCCCTGTCTCCAGAGCCTTGGTGATGAGCTCCCAGGAGGAACATCTCCCCTGAGAAGGACTCAGCCCCCTGAGACTGAGGGCCGCCGGGAGAAGCCATCCCCGAGCCATCCTGCTGAACCCCACTGCGACCTGAGGGGACCTGGTCTTTACCAGATCGGCCCCTTGCTGTCAGGAAAACTCCACCACAGGCCAGGAGAAAAGCACGGACAGTCTGGAAGAGCTTTTCCATCTTCAAGCCCCACGACTTGATGATCTGCAGTGGAGCAACGCTCCCCACACACAGCCAGAGCCAGCTCTGAGCTATCGGCAGGCAGGAGCCCGCAGCTGCCACAGGTTGGGTTTTCGCCATACGACTGAATTAACCAAAGATGCAGACAGTAAATGAACCCTTTCTGCAGGGTGCCCACCACCCATAATCACTGTCTTTGGAAAAGCCAAAATCTTGGGCTCTTCCGGAGGAATCCTTGGCCCCAGCTGCTGCAGCAGCCGATGGGGAAACAGCGTCAACTGGGAATACTGGCTTTGCTAGAGACTGATCTTGACTGACAGGAATAAAGAGAAGGAAAACCGTGCAAATTAGCTGCCTGTAATGAAGATCCTAAAGAATCCGGATCTGCAGTGCTGAGCACAGTAACTAACATTTCCAGACCTCCTTGCAAAGAGGCTGCTCCTCTGCGTAAGAAGACAAAAGGACTTCTACAAACTCATCGCTGTGCTGCTCCAGTATCCGGCAGGTCTGCCACCCTCCAGAAAGAAAATCTGCAGAAGCGACCACAGGACCATTTTTGGGCAATGCCCTGGGGTCACGATGCAAAAATAAAGTAGGTAACCAAAGCTACAGCCTTATTTAGGCATCTAAATACAGTCTCGTAGGGCAGGAGTAAATCCAAGGCAGTGTTCACTGGTGGCAGCGGAAGCTGCTGGTGTACAACTCACCACTGCAGACCGCTTACTGGGCTCTGGAACTGGGAACCTAAGTAAGCCCCTATTTTTGTAACCCTCCCCACCCCTATTATTTATTTATTTAATTCAGTTTCCACCTTGTAAAGGCTGAGCCAACACTGCTACCAGTAAGATCCCATCCTGCTCAGCGCTGGGATCAACAGACACTTCATAGCATCATAGAATCCTAGAATGGTTTGGGTTGGAAGGGATGTCTGAAGGTCATCTAGTCCGACCCCAACTTCCTAGAGATTTCCAGAGGGATCGTGTGGGAACGGGGACATGTCTTCACTGAAACCAAGGAGCACTGAATTCCTCAGGCACGTGGCCAAACAGGGCCTTTCTAAGCCCAAAAGAGGATGTCTCTGCTTAATAATAATTAAAGGACTTAAAACCAGTAGGCTTCCAACAGAACAGCATTTTTTTTAGTATTAAATGTGTTCTTATTCAGAATGAGTATTTTGCATCATTTTGATAATTTTCCAAATGACTTTCACTCTCCTCTTCCCAAGACGGGTGCCAGGGACCCCTCTGAAGGCGGGCACTGCCCTGATTCCCACCAGCCAGTGCACTGGGGAGGCTCTGGGGTGTGCTGGGGAACAGTGGGAATTGCTTTACGGAGGCAGCGCTGGGAGGGGGTTACCCAGGGCAGGGCTTGTCCCTCCAGAGCCTCTGGGAATCCCATCATTCCCACTGACACAGGCCACCAGCAACTCCAGTTTCACTGCATGCCCAGTCTAAGATTTTGAGAAACTGGGATTCAAACAGAAATCATTAACAGGAATACTGGGGGTCGCTTTGCTGAAGCTTCACTAATCAACTTTAAAACATTGGCTTCAGTGGGAAAAAGAATGTCATTTTTCAGATGCATTTATTTGCTTCTCGCTATTCTTTCTAAGAAAGTGGATCTTGCTTAAACATAGTATTGTTATTTTTGTTAATACGAATGAAGTTTAAAGGAGGAAAAGAAAACAAAAAAAAGGAAACAAACACTTAAATTTTGAAAATCTTTACAGAAATCCCCGAGTTACTATTTTGAACTTGTCAGCTCAGCCTCCCCCCGCTCCATGCAGCAAGGCAAGGTGAAGGGCAGGCAGCACTCCTGACGTGCCGGCAGAACAAAGACCATTAGGAAACCAGTGCTGAAAAGGAGTCGGATCGGTTACTCCGGCGCTGCAGTTCTTCACACAGATCTTAAATTTATTATTGATTTAGCATTTAGTACTGCGGCCACAGGAACAAAGCCCCCGCGGATTGTAGCTGCGTGCTTCCGTGGCACCTGCTTTCACTCTAAAAAGGGCACTTTTCCTCTCCCCCCCCACCCAGCCCAAGATCCTGCACGTTAAAAGAACATCAACTTCTCAAAAAGTCACCTGTCTTTCAGAAGGTGCCTGTACAATTTGAGGAGGTGCCAGGGAAGGATGTGCTGGGTCTGTTGGCCAGGGGAGCTGCTGCCCGCACGGGGAGGAGGGTGCCCAACCCTCCATGGGGTATTTCCCCCTCAACCAGCCCCGGGGTGAAGCAGGGACGGCGGCGGTTCTCTGCACTGCCGCACGCGGGGCCACCTGCTCGAGGCGTCCACGGAGGGAGGAGCAGAATCATCCTTTCCTCCGCTCCCCGGGTACTTTGCACACTGACGGGCCGTCGATTTTAGACGCGATTTCCACGGAAAAATTGCCTCGCAGAAAGCGCGCGTGCCATTCCAAACTCTTTCTTGTTTAATTGGGCACACACCAAACAGATAATGGCTCTTTAGAACACTCCTGGCAGCGAGAGGCGAGCCACTGGGCTAGCACAACGGAGGAGACAACCGCTTCAAAATGGATGGTTTGAGCAACACAGCTCCAGAGCCTCGCGGAATTAACCCGTGGCTTCACCAGGCAACCGGCGTGGCTACCTGCTCGGCTACCTGCTCGGCCAGCCCCCAGCAGAGCTGCCTACGCGCAAGCGAAGCCAAGAAGGGAGACGGAAAGAAAACCACAGCTAAAAATCACACCAGTAAAACAAAGCAAAACGAGGCAGGTATTTGTGCTTTGTAGATTCCACCACTAAATCCCGATCAACGTTTTCATTACTAATTAAAATGCCCATATGGTAAAACACCACCTGATCCAAGGAGCTTTTAAGTACAGCAATTGTCAGCCTTGAACTTCTGCGTTTCGTTAGCGAATCGGAAATTTTGGCCTGGATTCGTTTTCAAATGCGCCGTTTTCTGAGCCATTAAGGAAAGAGAATAAAAAATTTTGGCAAAGCGTTCACTTTCCCTAGACCACAGTTTTAAATAAACCCTGTTTAAGAAGAATGGAAAAGTAAAGTGAAAAAAACCAAACAACTGTAACTGTTCTTTGTCTTCTTATCGAAAAGTTAAATATAGCAGACACAAAATTTAACGCGGCTAAAAATTAGTCCAAGCCAAGTACGTTCCTAAGGGCCAAAATTCACCCAGTTTCACAGAGTGCCGGAGACCCACCAGAGAGAACTTGCTATGGGGAAGCATTTTCTAACTCCTAGAGCCATCCCCACGGCCTGTGCTGCGCTGCAGCCACCTCACCTGGACACAAGCCCACATTTGGACACAAGTTTTGGAGATCTGGGATGCTAGGAGAGAAAAGCCAGCTCTGCCTGGTACTCCTGGCACGTGCCGTTGCCCGTTCCCAGCTCCTCGGTGCTCCTGCAGCAAGAACCCGTTCAACTCCAACAATGACAATTTAATGTCTTTTTTTTCTTCCTTGCCAATTGCACTTTGTGAAGTGATATGTGTCTTTGTGGCAAATACACTTGGATTTTCAGGAACTCTCGTGGCTCCTTCTGCGGGCGATCGGTTATTCTGAATGATTAAAGGATTCTAATGAAAAACAATCTTCTTACGGATGATGTTCTCAGAAAGGTGCTGGTAGACTCAAGACAGAGAAGCTGGGCATGACTGTCACCTGAAATATCAGCCAGGCAGAACAAAGTTCCCAAAATTTTAAAATTCAGCCAGATTTGAACCTCTTTAATACAGAGATGCAATTTTTTGTTATCAGGAACAACTCCCGGTAAGACCAGGGCTGGTTCACCCTCCACTTTCCACCTCTTGCCTTAGCAACCGCAGCAAATATTTCCACTGCGGACGATAAATTATGAGCTAGTTTGCTTTTCATTCCCAGGTGAATTGTTACTGGAATGAGAAAGTACCAAAAAGGTAAAATTTCAGACCAGGGCAGAACTTGGAATGAGCTTTACAAGTCTTGAAAGTGCTCACGCAGTAATCTGAAGGTAAAGCAGCAGTGCCACCCAAACGGGGACTTTTCTGGGGATCGGGAAAAGAAGGTCACCTTTCCCAGGATGGGGGATTATCTCCCAGAACGCAGGATTTCTGGAGTTAAAGCACAAAACGGCCTGGTTAATGATGACATTTGCTTTCTATAAAAATAAAGAAGATACTGAAATGACCCTGAAAAAAATCCAACATAGTTTTGAAAAACATCCCAAATTAGAAGGATAAGATAACAACCTGATCTCCCTGGGTTTTATCCTTTCCCAGGGTTTGGAAAAACCTGGGATAATTTCTCCTCCTCCCCTGCAAGTGCCCTGGGAACCCACGAATGCTTTGTTACAGCCAGTGCTCCCACAGCCTGACAGAACCACACTGGGAACGGGCTTCTCACTACTAAACACTGCAGTGATGACAAAATTACCCAGTTATTTCATTTATTTATTTTGTTTAGCACTGCAGAGCTTTTTATTTCTTCTAATCCAGTAAATTCTTCCCCCCCCACCTTGAAAACAGTCACTAATTTCAGACACATCACTTCAAGGCCTGATTTGCAGAAGGATGAAGGATTCCTAACAAAGTGGAAGACAGTGCTCTGGATGCCCCAAGACCCAGGGTGTTGGTCACAGCACATGCTGAAATCACCCGTCAGCTCTGAATATTTCACCCCAAGCACCCTCTGATTTTATACTAGCAAATAAATTCATATAAAATATATGAGGTGCTTACGTACAAAGGCTTCTCTCTCCTCGTGCTAAGAACAAAACCATCTCCCCTAGTCCGTTCAAGATCCCCTTGCTTTCCATTCACCATAAATGAAAAACAAATAACCACCTTTGATTCAGCTCCCCCCCAAGGAAAACCATACAAATAGGGCCTCTATGATCATTTCTTTTTAAGGAGCCTGTAAGGCAGAGAGGTATTTAAGCTGGGTAACGTATTTATGGGTTCTCTGCAGCTTTGTGAACACAACAACTTCTCACCTTACTCCATGCAGCAGCTCTGTGGAAGCTGAAGGGACTGGCTGCATTAAGCCAAGACATTCCCAACCCCTTACTAGTCCAGAGTGAAAGGAAAGCTTCTCTGTGACTCCACCAGTTCAGATTGCTAAGACCAGTACTACACCAGTACAGCGAGGTCCCACTGAAGACCAGGAACACGTGTGCAGTGCCGGACAAAGTAGAAATGGCCTCTCATTCTGACTGTGAAAAAACAAGGCAGGGGGAAGGTTTGATGCTTTCCCACCACTTCTTTTAAGCCACTGGGTAGCTGTGGGCTGGGGAGCCCAGCGCTGCCAGAGCCTCTTGAGTGGCAGCGCCAGGGGACGCCGCCCGGGTACCTCCAGAAACAACTGCAGCCACAAAAATCAGCAATCCCTGAAAGACACTGCTTTTAAAAGTAGGGCTTTTGAAGGTTTTTTGGTGGTTTTTTTTTTTTCTCCCCTTTAATTTTTAAAGCAATGGTGAAGTTCTAAAATTAAAATGTCGCACATCTAAACAATAAATGTGGTTTTAAGTTATTCTATCGCTTCCTCATTTACACTTTTTTAATAAAAACAAACAACCAAAGGCCAAGGATTTCATTTGATGTCGTTTCAACGATACCAGGCAAGTTTCTGAAGTCCCAGATTTTTCACTGAGCCCAAAAACAGGGACTTTGGGGGAGGGCGAAAAAGAACCAATCGCAGCAGGAATCTCTTTAAAAGGCAAGAGAAAAAGAAAGACCATCTTGAGCCGGCTCTCAGCAATGGTTGTACGGCACAGAAAGGAAATAAAAAGCTCTCCAGAACATAAGAATGAACCTATCTATTCCGATTGCTTACAGGTGACATTACACCATCTGCTCGGGCAGGCTGCCCACACAAAAGGAAACCACACCAAAAACTAAAACCTGATGCGTGTTAAAGAAATGGTTGTGCGAAAAAAAAAAACCAACCCCAAGGATTTGATCCAGGAGGACAAATGAAGCTACGCAGCACCAAGCTACAAAAAGTTGGGCGGTGAACGTTGGCAGATGGGGAAAGCAGCCTGAAAGTTACCTTTTTTTTTTTTTTAAAATGCAAAAAATCCTGGGAGCCCTGGGTCAGTGCTGTCTGGGGAGACCCCTCCATCCTCCCCCCACCTGGCCCAGGGTGCTCTCTGCAGCTCTTCCTCAGTGACTCTGCTGTCACCACAGCAGGGCCCCAAGGCACGGCGGGCGGGTGCCAGCCAGGGTTGGGAGAAGCCCAGCTCCGCTCCCCGCAGCGCATCGGGGATCCCCCCCCGACTCCGGGGGAACCCCCGGCTGGGTGCCGGAGCTCTGCCGGGTGCCAGCGCCACGCCGCCGGCCGCTTCCCAAACCCCAGCTAACCAGCTGCCAGAGGGAGCAAAGCCCAGTTTCTTGGGAGGCCCAGTAAGAAACTGGTCGGCAGAATAACCGGCGCCCTCTCTTGAGCTGGGAACAGCCAGGGCCGTATCCTGCACTCCGGCTAAGCCACCATCCAGCTGATGCCAATGGATCTGTTTAGGCATGAGGAAGCCTGGGATGTATAAACAATTGTAGAATTAATTAGATAAGGCCAGGAGAGAACAGAGCTCATTTTCTCAAGAGTTTATTAGGACCCAGGTATAATAAAAGCAAAAATGGAGAGGAGGGGGAAATAAAAAGTTTTACAGAGATCCCTAAATTCTGAGAAGAAACCAAGAGGGCTTTTTTTGAAAGACCCTGATGCTTGTGCAACAAACTATTTCTGCTTTGGGGTTGTTTTTCTTTCACTCTGTTTTTTTTTTTTTTTTTCTTTTTCTGAGGGGGGGCTCGGGGGAAAGGGCTTTAAAGAGTTAAAGGCTCCCTACCATTAATTTGCATCTGGTGCTTTTAGTGTGTGTGTGTGTTTTTTTCTTCCCTGAAAAGTTGGCAGAGCCGCCGATTTTCCATAATGCAAGCATTTGGGAATTGTGAGCGGAATGAAACCGATCCAATCTCCTGACTGCGACATGAATTTTCATTAATTACAACCTTGTCAGCAAAAGCATTATCAAAGCTGAATATGAAAATGCTAATGAGTTCTCATTTGCATATTTTTCTTTGTTGGAATGTCATTAATTATTACATTTTATGATGATGAATGCAGCTGTCGAAGCTCTCCGATGCATAATTAGCCATCAGAATGCCAGGAGCCGATCAGCATTTTTGGGTAAAAAAAAAAAAAAGAAAAGGGGGAAAAAAAAAAAACACCCAATCCAAATTTCCCTTCAACCTCCCGCGCTCCCCGCTCACGCCAGAGCCCCCCAAAGTTTGTGCTGCCGGCTCCACTTCTGCCATCGGCTCACTCCCGGCGAGCCCGAGCGTGGGGACGGATTTCTCCTCCTTTAATAAAAAATTATTTTGTTTTTGCCGATCGTGCGCTTATACAATTGGAGCAGCTCTTAATAAAAAAAAAAAAAATCGTTATTCCAGCTTAATTAATGCCACGCTTAATTATAACACCATGATGTCAGCGGTTTTAATTAAGTATTGGCTCGGTTACAAAAAAACTCCTCTCTGCAGTAAGAGTCACTATCGGCAGATTTGTGCAAATCACTTCTTCGCTCTCGGGTTCGGGGTCTCTGCCGGATCGTGAACCGGCCGGGTTGCGGCCGGGCCCGGGGCCGGGGAGGGGAAAGCGGCCGAGGCGCAGAAGGGGCAGCGCGGACGTGGCGCCGCGCTCCGCGGGCGGCCTTTCGAGCTCACCTCCTTGACCACTTTTGTGAGCTAAAGTGTAAGTGAAGATGACAAACCCGAGCTCATCCTCTCCCAGCCGCTGGGAACGGTGTTTATAAGTAAAAAAAGAAAAACAACACGGAGCAGATGGGACCATTACACATGACCAAACCAATCAATCACAGATGAAGGGCCCAGGTGCAGCGCAGCCGCGCAACAACGCACCATTTCACAGTCTGTCAGACACATACACATGGTCGTACATGAATGACCCTCCTCGGCTCCCCCAGGACCTCATCTGGAGCGCGTCTCCCCTCTCGCCTGCCTCCGCTCCGACTGACGTCTTCATAATCGCCCTGTCTCGGCTCCGCCGCCGCCGCGCGGGGAGGGGGGCGAGGAGGCACCTCGCCGGCGAGAACCGGGGCTCCCCGACCCACCGCACCCCCCCCGAGGGCAGGGCGCGGGGCTGGAGGTGACGCTCGCCCCCCAGCGCCCTCCCCGCTTGGGGTTTCCGGAGGAGAGCGGCAGGCTGGGGCGTCGCGGGGGACGGAAGGGAGCCCAGCTCCGGCTGGGTGGCGAGTATGCCCACGGCCACGAGGAGAGTGAGGAGATGCTGCCGGACACCGAGGCTGCAGACGCTGCACCATAACCCGCGGCGCCTCGTGCCCCGAGGTGCTCCCAAAGGGCTCCCTGGGCAGAGGGACAGACGCCAGGGAGGGACCACGGCCCCATGCCAAGCTGGGTCCCCTCCAGTGGGGGACCCCTGCTCCTCTCACCTGAGCCCCGGGAAGGGGGCACTGCTGCAGGAAGGAGCTATTCTCTCCCACCTGAGGAGCAATGCTGGGTAAGGTCTACAGAACGCTGCCCTGTGCCCTTCAAACCATTGGGCTGGATGGAAGGAGAATGAATTCAAGCCATGACAGCCACCACAACCGGAACATCGTCTGCCATCCCGCAGCAAAGCCACCCCAGCCACCTCCTGCCTACCAACAAAGCCGGAGAGGAGCGACAGAAAATCCCAGCCAACCGCGGCCACATCATCTGGGCAGCCGGAGAGGGGAAGAAAGATGGGTCATGTTTGTAAATGAAACAAAGATGTTTATAAGCGCAGGAGGAAAAAACAAAAATACAAAGTATCAAACCCTTGTGCCAGATAATGACCTGGGAAGCACAGCCACGTCCCAGTGTTGACCAGCGACCAGAGGGACAATACCAGCTCCCCACTCCCGTAAAAAACCTACACGTTCACCACTCCAAACAAAACCTTATTTCCCCCCCACTGTTGGACAGAATTTGCCAATCCTTTGTAACTTAAAATCTGAAAATACGCTCCAGTCACAAGGCATGAAAACAGGTGACTTAAAAAATAAACAAACAAAACCTTTCTGGTTTAATTTAGCTCTCTGCTGTCACGCAGAGCCATCAGGGCTTCTTTACATATGCTCCAACGTATACATTTTTATTTATACGGGTGTATTTCAGCGAGTGACCAAGCTCCTGTTTGGCAGGTTTTGACAGGGAGTAGGAAAAAAAAAAAAAAGGTGCATAGGGGAAATGCTGATGGAACATCTACTAGAGCCAAAGTCTATCTCCCGCGCGCTTTCCTCTCCAATGCGTCTGCTCTCGGTTTTTATGCAAAGCCCTGAAAAATGCAAGTCACATCTCTTCAGCGATGCTCTGAAAGTATCTACCTTGAGTTCTGGATCAAGTTCAATTTGTGAGGCACAAGTGATTTTACAGCACGTTGGGCAGAGCGACTGCAATGAACCCCATGCTTCCTCGCGGGCTATGTCCACCTCCCAGCCCGGGCAGGCTTGCGGAGCTGTTTTATGACACACTGCTTTTGTTGATGGGTTTTAAATGGCTTTTTGAGAGAATTTCCCCCCCGTTCCTTTCGTTAGGAGCTTAGAAATATGTATTGTATTTCCCAGAAATCTCTAAGCTCCGAGAAGCATCCCACCAGTCCACGCTGTCCGCTTGCTCGTGCAGGATCTCCCTATAAACTCTACAACGCCAGTGCCCATCACACCTACTGACATTTATCCAGTGCCATAGAGAGTCAACTGATGCTTTGGATGGGCTCGATTCTCTTCCAACAAGAAGAATCCCCACCTTTGCATTCATAAATTGATTTTTTTTTTGGTGGGATGGGAACGAGCCGCGTTACTCCTGGAGATCACTTCTCCCGACGAGCTCCACGCCAAAGCTGCTGCGAGGAGCGCGCTCAGCTACGCGTCGTATCCTGGCAGGACTGGAGGAGGCCGAGGGCAGGGGAGAAGCAAAGCTTTTTCACACCGATAAAATGCAAACTGGCAAGGGAGGGCACAGGAGTCTTGTGAGTTCAGACTGTGTCAAAAGATATGAAAACGTCACAGTTTGCCGCACGCTGCCGAAGGAAAGACGCGCGTGGCCGCAAAGGCACCCAAGACAGATCCAAAGATAAGATTTTTCAGGAAAAATCCAGCAGCCCTTGCTGTTGTTGTCCCCAGTACTCGCTCCCACACCGTGCAGAGGGGCGCAGACGGTGCCCGTGGCACAGGAGAGGTTTCAGGGTGTACACAAACCTACCCGGCTTGGCTCGGGTTTGTGACCGACCCGCTGAGCGGGATGTTTATTCCAAATACCGCCACGCTTCTGGCTTTAACTTCAGATGGTATCTGGCTCTAGCACTGGACATTAACGTGTCCCTGCATCGTGTTCTCTGTAGGAGAACTTCTGCATGTAGGGAATTACAGAATTGTTTGGGTTGGAAGAGCCCCTTCAAATCATCGAGTCCAACCATCAATCCAGCACTGCCAGGGCACCACTGACCCCTGGCCCTCAGCACCACAGCTCCACGGGGGGCTTGGAAACCCCTGCAGGG
>JANHGN010016268.1:0-27749 GCA_024605025.1 Megaceryle maxima
CCCCGGGCGTGGGTGGGCGGGTGGGCGTCCCCCTTAGGGCCCGCTCCGGCGGCGGCAGAGCCGGAGGAGGAAAGCGCTGCGGAGAAGCGAGGTAGAGAAGTGAGGGCGCGGGGAGGGAGGCTCTGTAGGAACTCGAGTATCTAGATTTTTGACCTGCACATATCTGCTAAAAGTAACCATTAGAGCAGGGTGTTTGTGCTCGTTTGAATGACGGCATCATCGTAGTGCAGCGTTTTGACCGCTCGTTCAAATTTGTGTGTGTTTTTTTCTTTAAGCTGGCTCTGAGCCTTTATGGCTTGCTGTAAGCTTGTGTCAGGGTGGAATTGGGAATGTGAGGCCTCTGTATGTGATCTGTTTCACGTGAAGATTTCTCAGATAACTTACAGCAATAGAAGTGCAGTGTTTTGTCTTTTATTATGACCTTCCTATACCGATGGTTGGAAGGAAACGTGAAGTGATAGGAAATTCTTTCTGACTCACTGTTTAGTCGCTGTCATATGGCTTCATCTTATGGAGTAAGTGACTGCCCGTTAGACTCATCAGGTAGTCTTTGTGACTTTATGAAGAAAAGGTGACTGGTGATCTTGGTTCCTTCTGCATTTGTCCTTGGTATAGTACAACAGTCCATTCATGCCAACACATATGCACGTACCTGTTGGATGAAAAGGTTATTTTTTCTGGTAGATTTGCCATTGGTGCTACAGTCTTGACCGTGCCAAGACACAAACCTCCATTCAGCTTAGGGGAACCGCTCATGGCTCGTGTTCCATGTGTGCTTAAGTGTTGAAATGAAGCAGGACATTATGTATCTGAAAACAGGTTTAAATAACGTGTTCTCCTGACACATAATCATCCAGTAGATGATGGTGGCAGGGTGAGAAAACTCAGTTTCTATTATGAAATGTCATGACTTATTAGCAGTGTGTTTTTGTTTTTTTTTTTTTCCCCTCTCTTTTGTTAAAGAAGTATTGTACTACTAGAAAATGTAAATTAGACTAAATTAAACAAGACTTTAAAAGTAGTGAAGATGTTCATTGTCCACATTCATCCTGGTGATGAAACTGATGATTCATTCTCCTGTTGCAAAAAATATTACTTGCCTCTGGCAAAAGATTAAGTAGGATTTTGCAAGCCTGCCTAAGGCTATATTTATGAGGGTTGCAAAAACAGCGAGCCATTGGCAATAGGTGGGCAAGACAAGGCAAGTTTAGGGTATGAACATCTTCAACTTTTGTCCTTTTCAAAGGTGTTTCATCTGAGAGGTGCAATCTTGACAGGCTGCACCTGATGGAGAATGAAATCTTACCTTAATTAAAGTAGAACGAGATGTTACCTTAATCAGAGCTGGAGCTGGTATCTGTTTGCCAGCCACGGGATAAATGAACCAGACATTTCAAAATGAAATGTCAGCAGTTAAAGAGGCTGGTGTTCTTTGTGTGCGCAGCCAGGGAACTCATTCTGCTCTGTACATTCGGTCATCCAGTCTGTGTTGTGTTCCAAGTGATGGCCACCCTTGTGAAGGGCTGATTGGGAGGGATGCAAGTTTCTCTAGAATATGCATGAATTTTTGATGTGAGTGCAGAATTTTAGTGTTTTTGTCTTGAGTTTTATGTGACTCAAGTGGCTAATCTTCTACCACTTCCTCTGGGAGGTGATTCCCACAGCTGAAAAAAAACTGTCCGGAAACTTTTCCTGCTGTTCTTTCTTCCTGATTCACAGTTTCATTCCTCTGCTCTTAACTATCCTCCCTCTACTGCTGTTGGGGTAGCTCTGCTATGGTACAGTTTTGAGAAGAGCTCATTAACTATAGCAAGTGGCTCAGGAAGTAGATGACTTGGGTGGCAGAAAGGCAAGCTTGAGGAGAACCATGCAGATGTGGGACAGACACGTGCTGTGTTCTCCATTGCCCTGAATGCAATTCCCTTGCTGCCACTGGTATGAATGCTCTTCTGTTGTTTGTAAATAGTTGTCATGCCTACATTTCCACCCAGTCTTGATTTAGTTGAGTGATGTGATGCACACTTAGCTTGTGGTTCTCCCGGCCCTCTGATCAGCCTGCTGCAGGCTTCTTGGCTGTCTGTGGCTCTTGGTAATACGGCCTTCAGAAACAGTTCTGATTGCAGCTGTGGCAGGACTGCTGTTAAACAGGCTGTCCAAGTAATTCCTCTTGATTGGACTTGTTTAGTAAGCCATCATCAAAGGCTGCAGATCTGGAACAGGCTCCTTCCCTTTCCTTCTGGTGGTCAGACATGCAGAGTCCTTTCTGTTCATCTCCTGCTATGGATCTGGGGGCCCTGGGCATCTTCAGTTCAGACGTGCCTGTGATCCCACCCTTGCATGTAGGGAGTGGATGTGTGAGCTGCGCTACCTTCCATTCTCTGTTAGTTGGCACCCACCACATGGTGTGCAGAGTGGGTTTTTTTTGAAGGATGGAGTAGAGGCTGGATTGAGTTTTGCTGGCATTTGCTGTATCTTAACTCCTCTTCTTCCTCTCCCCTTTAGGAATACATTTTGTACCCTTTCCATGTGAGAGACTATTATAATCAGTGAGACATTGCAAAACTGAAGTTAAAACAGGCAGGGATTTTCCTAGTCAGTATTAACTGTGGCAAGCTAGCTAGATTGAGGTTGCTCATGCCTCCTCGCATGGCACTTGGAAGTGATACTGGTTAGACAGATCCAGAAAAGGGGGAATCCAGGCTTGGCAGTAGCAGACCCTATTCTGCCTTCATTTACTCTTCTCAGTCCTCAAGTGATTTATTTTTTCCAGCTTGTTTTTAGGATGGCAAATCCCCTTGGCATCATTTTAATTCTTAGGAGCTGCAGTCAGCCCTGAGAGGGAATCCTTGTTGGGAGTGCCCTGTTGGGTTTTTTTTTTTTGTTCCTGTTTTTCTCTTCTTTTAAGCTTCTCGGGATGTATTGGTAAAGCACATAAAGCAATTATATAAATTAAATAAGTCTTTAAAATGTAATTGAGGCAATACGTATTTAGATTTATTTAGGAGGTGTCACTAAAGAATAGTTGCCAGTATCTGTACTGTTCCCCTATGACTAGATTTTTACTTTATTATTATTTTTTTTTTTTTTACATTCTGTGCCATGTAGAAATTTTCTTATCTCCCAGCAGCAGAAAATTCAAGAGTTAAGTCTGTTTTTCCTACCTCTCATCTCCTATCTGTCTTTATATTGCCGACTCTACAAGTTGTTCCCACTTTCTCTACTCGTCTTGCTTTGAAGACACTTACTAGTAGTAGTGTTTTCATTAGAGCAGTTTTAACATTTCTGGTTAGACAACTCGAGATTTTTCAGGCTTCTGCTTTGGTGTGTGTGTTCGTGGGTGGTTTTTTTACACAAATGTGCATCATAAAGCTTTACAGGAAAATGTGTTTTTAGTGTAGGGGGAATTAGATGTTGTTTCTGAAGGAGATGTTTGTTTTTTCAAGAGGGAGTGTCAGAATCGTGAACAAATGAACAGTTAAACAAATTCTGTGACTCTGTCTCCTGGACAGACACTGGCAATATCTCCTTCTGATTTAAGGCTCCTTTTGTGTCAAAAAATTGAAATTTATTGGTTAGTTCTAATGCTGAATAATGGTGTCATTTATGGTGGCTGATACCGTCATCTGTTTTCCGTGTAGTAACCACGGGGTGGACTGTGATGTTGACTGCTGTCTGTCAGCTGTCGAGGTTATGGAGTTTCTTGGGTAGCCTACAAAGTCATTTTGACTACTCACAAAAGGAAAGACAATTTTTTCTCCTTTTCTTTTATCTTCCCTTAATTTGTCCTGCACAGGCATGGCCCAGTAACCTAAACTGTTAAAACTGTAAGTCGGGATAAATTCATGATGAGACTTTTCTCTAAACTTTCTTCTTTCCCACCATGTAGATCAGTGGTGTAAGTACCAGCTAAAGCTATATACAGCTTCATGTGAGAAATTGTCATGTGCTTTAGCTGTGTTCATAACAGCCTGTATGAGTTTCTAGCCCAATTTAAGACATGTGTAGGCTTGCTGAATAGCTTCTAGTGGGAATGTCATGCAGAGAAAATGAAAATTCTGACTTCTGTGAATGAAAAAATGAGACGCTGGGCACCTCATTATGCATGACTAGTACAATTGTCTTTTTCAGTACTAAGTGTCCCTTCAGCAAATGTTGTTATTAAATAGCCTGTATTTTTTGTAACAATCACCTTCTTTTACTTTTCTATTCTTAGACTAATCAGAGTGGTTAACGGGCTTCCTTGGCTATCGTATTCTCCCATTCACAGATTGGAAATGTTCACAGACATGGTGAAGTTTCTAATTTAGTACTAAATTTGCATATAACCAAACACATGGTAGGGAAAGTAGCCTGATGAGCCTATAATATTAAAGTTTTCTTTTGGGAAAGGTAATAGGATCCCTCCCTGACCTGTAATCCTCTTTGGGATGTGTCTGAGTTAATATATTGAGTGGTATTTTTTTCTATATCTTTCTCAGTGTCTCTTTACAGTCAGCTACAAAAAGGGTTATGAAATACTCTTTCTGTCTTAAAAGCACTTTCATGTGCTTTCTTTCTTTTCCAACAGCAGCAGCAAAAATATCATTAGTATTCTTGTGGTTTTTAATAGAGGGAGAAATTTTGAGTAACAAAATAGAGGCTGGAATCTTAACTTTGTTATTGCTAGTAAGAGCTAAGAAGATACTGGGTTTTTGTTTTTTTTTTTTTCCTCACTATCCTTTTCATTCTTTCCTTTCCCTCCCAGAAAAACGTCTTCTGTATCTTTGATAAATTAATGCAGTTCTCATGTTCTGCCAACAGATAATTAGTTTTCTGTTTATAGTCATTTTCTCAAAACTTCTAATTTGTAAGACCATGTTGAAGTGCAGATTCTTCTTAAAATGCTTATAAACTATAACATATACAATATCTAGTGCCAATATTTTCTCCCTTCAAAAAAATCAACATAATATTTGCAGTTCATTTATTTCTGATGTGTGTTTTGTACAAGATCACTTGCACTTAACTTGGTTCTAGCTTTCCATCAGCTTAGTTTTATCTTCTGCCCTTGGTACGTTCTAGTGTATAAGCAGGAAGGAGAGACATTGTTCACATGGATTCTTATTGTATTAAAGTATAAATTTCTGTGTAGTATACATATTACACACAAGTACATACTGCATGTACATACATACTACACACATGTAGTTAGTTTTCAGCAGTGCCTATTAACAATTTTTTTACCTTTAAGAATGTGCAAATAACGGCACTTTTGATGTGGAAGCTGAACAGAAAAAGTGAAAGCTTTCTTCTTTTCTCGTCCTTTGTGGTTCAATGAAAAACAATAATTATATATTGGGCTGAATTGAAACACTGAACTTGCCTTCTTACAATTATTTTTCTTCTCTTTTAAATAACCACAAATCAGTCATCTTTGCATTAGGTTAATTTAGAAAGAGCCAGTATTTCACTTAGGAAATGGTGATACTGTGAGTCAAAGTTAGTACCTTGGATATTAATGGGTACCTCCTCCCTAAGGTCGTGCTTTTGAAAAACAAACCTGAGAGCAGGATGTCTGGTTTGGCATAACCTTGGCCTTGAAGTAAGTACTGAGGTCAGGATACAGGGGGGCTTTGCAAAGGAAAAAGGAGGATAAGCTGCCATTCTAGGGTTTGTTACTTTTCTTTGGTTAAATTGTAGTTTAGTCTGTCTTAACACAGAGCTAACCTTGGGTGCTGGCACTGAGAGTTGGGTCTGCTTCTTGTGCAGCTAGTTACCCTATGAAGCCATTTGGTCCGTCCTCATCTGCTCTGGGTCTCTGTAGGCTGGCAGGATCCGTAGGGAGTGATCTGTGGCCTTGTGCTGCCATAAAGCAGCAGATCACAGGATGCTCTCCTGGTGAGCTGGGGTGTAACCTGAGTGTCAGGAACATACTGGGGACCATAGGAGGTCATTTGAAGGACCCGGCATTCTAGTAGCTTGGTCAGCTTTGCAGATTCAGTTCCTTAGGTATTAAACTGGGCAACCTTCAAACTCTGTCTAGACCCTCAGCTACTGGTTTTTCAGATCTTGGCTAAAAGATTTTTGTGCAAAGATGAGTACAGCTAAAAGGACAGCCTGTTTCTGAAGTGGAGGTATATACAAAAGAACATCTCTTTGATGGTAAATAAAAAGCACTTTCCTGGGGATCAAAAGATAGCACATTTTAATTGCTGGTTATCATGAAATTTGGATTAAATTTTAAAATATGGCTTCTCATTATTGCATCCTTGGAAGTGGAGTGGCTGAAGACTTTATGCTTGTCCAGTTCGTGCATGAAATGCTCTCTCTTTTGATAATAAAAAGGAGAAATGCTGAAATCTTTCCTAGCGTCATCCACAAGATTGACTAGAGTAAGCAAGGTTGGGTTTATGTGGTGCTGGTTATTTTTTTTACCTTATTTCACTGATATTTTATATTCTTGTATATTAGGAAATTAATTTTGGTTGGCATAGGATAAAACTCTGAGATTCCTTTTGTGTTTTTGCAAGGTTGTATTCGGTGTATATTAATGCACTCACTTTCTGTTGATAGCTTGATATTGTCCCAATGCTGAAAGGGCTACTGTAGCCCATCTCCATAAAATACAGGTCTTGACAGCTTTTGAAATTTCAATTTGCTGGTTTTCCGTCAGAATAAACTAAAATTTAATCTCTTCTTTCACTTATGCATGAATGTAACCTATGTGCATTTCCAAAACATCTCTTAAAGTTTTAGGAGATAATATTTATTCTTTGCTTTTACTCTACAGTTCAAAAATAGGGAATATTTTTTGGTGCTGTTTTTTGTCATTGCTATGCAAATACAAATCTGTGTGAGAAATTAGTGTTCAAGAATTTCAGTGTAATTTTTCCTGGGTGTGGACTTGAGTGTAACAAAGGAAACAGCAAATTTCCTTTTTTGGAAGAACATATTATACATATCGGCTATAGGTTGTTAAAAATGCATCATAAAATGGATAAACAGTGATAAACATTTTTTTTCTTTCTACGTAAGTGTTATCTCCCTCCAGTGCAGATGTTGTTTACATAAGTTTTCAAAGGTTAGACTAAAATGTTATGTAGCCATGTTGCAAGTATCACCAGTTTCAGTGAAAAACTTGTCTTGAGCATTTAAGAGTAACTATAGTGTGTAAATCACCATCTTTAGATTGTAATAAAAAAGCTCCCACAGGTACTGGCTTTTTTTGATGCATAATTAACAATGTAGTTTCACTTTCTAAATTAATAATGTCCATAGTTAATATGACTAACATTTGCTTTTAGCTGGAAGCAATTTTAGTACTATGCAGTTTAGAGGAAAAAAAACCCCAACTCAACTTATTAATGATAACTCAAAACTCTGCAGTAGACAAATAATTTTCAAATTTACCTTAATTTCATATTTCATCTAATGTTCTGTTGGCCCCTGAACCATGAATTCAACTACAAATATATTGTATTTTCATAGGAATGTGGTTCTGCAGCGGTTTATACCAGCATAGGTCTTAACTCTCCCTCCTACCTGTAGCTTTGCAGTCTTGTCATCCTCCCTGCATCAGCAGTGAAGTCATAAAGCTGTACAGTAAGACATTGAAGTAGCTGATCTGGTTGAAAAATAGCTTGCGAAAAAAAAAAAAAAAAAGAAATTTCAGCTAGATCAGCTGTTTCAACTGGGTGACCACATGTTACTAGTGATATGCTTCAGACCAAGACTAAGAACAGGAAAACGGGCAGCTCATAGCAAGAGGAGGGTGGGACTCAGGTTGGCATAAACTGCAGTGGCACCTCACAGCATCTGCTCGTGCGTGCTTCAGTGCTCTTTTGACTTGAGTAATCAATCCATCCTAGCTCGCTAGGTCAGGTGAGAAATAACTCAGCGAGGAGATACTGCTCAGTTTGTTCCACAGTCTCTCTTAAGAGGCAAAAGTATGGTCCACGGTTGGCACTAGATGAAAGGTGCAGAGTGGGGAATTTTAGGGCCCGTAGAAGTTCAACTGTCTCTGGTCAGTAGTGTCAAAGTGGTAAATCTTCTTGACTACTTTGAGAAACCTCATCTCTTTTTTCAGTTCCATTAGAAGCAGTTTATGGACTCCAGGCTTAAAATCCTGCTCTGGAAAGTGGCAAGTGTATTAATAAGCAGGTTGTTAGGCAAGGACTGCTTTTTAGAAAGTACTTTGTGATGGG
Source organism: Megaceryle maxima (assembly GCA_024605025.1). Taxonomy (NCBI): domain Eukaryota; kingdom Metazoa; phylum Chordata; class Aves; order Coraciiformes; family Cerylidae; genus Megaceryle; species Megaceryle maxima. Next base: position 8,184 of record JANHGN010016268.1, read on the forward strand.
TCTGTTGTTTAAAGGAAAAATAAAACAAGCCCCAAACAAACAAACAAAAAAACAACCAAAAGACCCCCTGATTTAAATCTGAAGTAATTTTTTTTTTCATGAGATTGCTGGGTTTATTGCAAGTGCTCAAACTTTAGGATTAAAACCTGGACAAAGTCCACTGTTTGTTGCACTGTTTATACCTAGCTGGTTATCACTGCCCTTGAATTAATAATTAATGATATCTATAAACATGCATATAGTATACATATGGAAAATTATATATTGAGAAAATTAAATCTGTATTTTAAATCTCATAGACATTTATAAGGTTGTATGTAGTTCTGTGTGATGACCAGTTTATTATTTCTGAGTGTTCATTTTCCTGTCCACTTACTTTAAGTATGTTGAGGGTGAGAGTTGTTTCAGTACAAGTCTCATTCTAAATCATGTTAGAATAGTGAAAATTGAAAAAAAACAAAACAACAACAAAAAAACCCAAAAAACAACCCCCCCCAAAAAAAACCACAAAAAAACAAAACAACAACAACAAAAAAACCACACAAAAAAACCCCAACCAAACAAACAAACAAAAAAAACCCACAAAAACCACCACAATTAAATATTTGGATACTATCTGTAAGCATTATTCTATGTAATTGCTGTTCAAATCCTGAATTGGAATTAAAAAACCCCAACCAAACAAATGAGAAAAAAACAACACAAAACAAACAAACAAAAAATGCTCAGAATAAAAAAAAAACCCCAGACTTGAAAAACCTTCAGTGTTTTGTTCTTTGCTTGTATTAATTTTGTTTGCCAACTAATTTATTCTAATAAGCCATTGTAAAAAATAAGAATCAAATCAGAACAGTTAGAGTATTCATAAACATTTTGCCCAAGGCCAGCAGAGAAGGAAGGTAGGCCTGTGACAACCTGGAATTAGGATGGTTTAGCAGCACTCTGTCCATGTGGACGTCTGGCTCAGTTTGCTGAGGCTTACGGAGAGTGGGTTTTGATGTGGGGGGGAAGGGGTGACTCAAGGTACCTACACTCTGCCAGCTCAGCAAGCAGAGCTGGCTCAGGATGGTGGTGGAGCTCCTCAAGTGGGAGCATGGAGGCAGAGGTTGCTTTTTTGGAGGTGAGGATGCTGTAAGCACTGCTTTCCTTTCCAGCAGCAGTTAGCTTTCATCTTGGGTTTGGTTGCTGAAACTGTACCCTGAACATTAATGGTAGCTACTGGTGGGTGAAAGCTGCCATGTAAGAAGGGAGTTTCCGCTGAGTTTGCCCTCTGCGGTGTGCCAGCTTCTGGCTTCCTGCAGTACCTGCAGCAGTAGCCAGAGAGACACTTGCAACTGTTTTCTCTTAAAGAAATAGATGAGCAAGCAGTTCTATTAGCTGAAATTCTCTAGCTTTTTTACTGAAGAGTGTACGTGCCTCTGTTCTGCTTCTCCTTTAAAAGAAAAGCTTGAATTAAAGTAAGTTTAGCCAGATGTTGTGAGAGTCGTGGGTATTACTAAAGCAGTAGAGCCTTGGGAGCATCAGTTACAGCCAGCTGTGTAAGAGCTATATTTATATGTTTAACTCAACTTTTCATTTCCCCCTGTGTGGATGGATGTGAGGTTTAAGTTGCACAAAATTAAATAGTCTCTTTATGGGAGTAGTAAGTGGTGCAGAGTGTGTGGCAATTTAATACCACCACGAGGAACAGACACCCATGTATTCTACTAGAATGGCTAAAAATGTTCTGTGACATTCCTAATTGTAATCTGCCTGAGATGGAAATGCTAAACTTAGCCAAGAAGTCTTGTAGACCAGTAAGACCTACGTAAACAAGCTCAATCTTCCATTCACATGCTCCCTCACCAAAAAAAGTGTCACATTTAAGCCAGAGGATAAATTATTATAGCAAAAATGACTGATGAGCTAAAAGCATTGAAAAATGATGAAACTACAGAGGTTTTCTACGGATTCCCTCTGTTTTAATCACAGTTGTGTAAAGAGGTGCTTGTAATAAGGAAAACTGAAGTATTTGTTACGGAGAAATGCCTTCTGACAACAAGTGAGATTTGGTACAGTGAGAATTCTCACAGATTGGTGGAGACAACATGCTTTGAGTCACTGAGGCTGTGATAGACCTGAATTACTGGAAACCTCTGTTGGCAAGAATATGGAAAACAGATATTTTTGACAGTGATGTTTTTAAGGGGAGGGGAGAATGGTGTTTTGGCTTTTAACACCGACTTGTCCTCATTATATATTTACCGTTAAAGAGGAAGCTCTCAAGGTGCACTCGTATAGAAGCTGCTGTAGATGCTGTGGTTCAAACTACTATTTTCTGTATCGGTACCCGTGGGCTCGGTGTGTTCACTGTTTAGGCTTGGAGAGAGGTGCTGTCTTTCTGGTGTGCTCACATGCTGGCGTAAGCAGCCTATGAACAGGTTTTATTATTTTGTCCTTACTTAAAATTCAAGGAGCTTCATAATGTCCTTGAAGGAATCCCAGCTTTCTGTGGGCAGGATGCACCGATGTGGGATTTCTTTGTGAAAGAGAGGAGAGCAGGTGTGTGGTGGAGGGGTGTTGAGCTTTTTTATTCCATACTTCAGTAAGCTCAATGGTTTGAGAGGTGTAGAGTAGCAAGATGGAGTTACAGACTGGCTTTTCAGAAAAGAAAGAGAGACAAATACTGTAGTTGAAACGAGGGATAAGCCATAGGTAATTACCAGTAAAACATATTGCTGTTGTTTTAATTAGATGTAGCTGCAGGCTTCTGCCTGCTTCACTTGAGAACATGCAGAGTTGTATTCATCTCCTAATTTAATGTTGAACATTAAGCACAATACACCTGTTTGTTAGTCTAGTTTTACAAAATTCAGTTGCCAGTTTACCTTATAAATTGCTGTCTGTGGATGACTGCCTGGTAAAAATATCTAAACAAACCTATGTGGAAAAAAAAATATTGTCATGAGAAAGGGCACCTTGCTTGGCTCTTAAATGGTTTCCTGTATGTGGTGTTCATACAGAGGCTGTTTGTTCACATGAACTGTGTCAAAGTACTACTTGCCTTGCAAGCATCAAGCTGATTTCAAGAGCAAATCCTAAACTGTGGAATCTTGTCTTCAGATTACAGTTCAATGGGTCAAGAAAATATTATACGAATGGTTTTTTGTATTGTCCGTGTTAGGACTAAGCTAGGGACTAGGATGATTAATACAGCAAGGTGTTCTTCTTAAATAATTATTGGTGGTATAGTAGGAGGTCTGGTCATGAATTACAGACCTTCTGTGCATGGCAGTATGTGCATAAACTATTTGGAAAAAAAAGGTTGCTACTTCAAAAGTGGTGCTGACTAAGCAACGTTAGTCCTGCCTGTACCACAGTGCTCTCTGAAAGGCATTAGAACAAAGGGAAGAGATCAAGATAATGTTCAGTGTTTGGTGACTTGGCAGTTGAAAGCTTTGTCAGCTGCAGCAGCTTCACGTTATCCCTCAGCATCTTTTCACATTCTTTTATTTTCTGTCACTGTCATCAGCATGAAATCTGGACTTGGGTGACCTAATAAATAGAAATAAGTTATGAAAAGACAAACTTAGTAAGGTTTAGCAACACTGGTATTCTTTACAGTTTACTACATGACTTGGTTTTGCTTGTAATCAGTATTATTTAGGTTGGCAGCTGGTTGCAGGAGTTTTTGTCATTAAGTGAAATTTTCAATGGATTTTGATAATGAAAATGTGTATAGAAATACAGTGCCATGGAAGAAAACATGGTAAGTAATCTATCCTGCCTAATTTGGTTTGCTGTGTTCCATGGAAGTCTAAATTCAGTAGGTCTTTAATTGCTTGTTGCAGGTTAAATATTCACTTCAACTTCTTTAGGTCCAATGAGAAGTCCATATAGTTCAGATTGGCCGGATCTGCAGTTAAGGGTGGGATTTCAACCCAGTGTGCACTGGTCAGAGTAGTTATGCATGATAGAGGAGGTTTGCAGTCAAAGCTTTTCTGTCTCTTAGTGTGAATGCACATCTGTTTCACTTCACTTGTTTCATACAGGTTAGGGCATTTGGTGAGGAAGAAATAAAGCTCATACTCCAAATCAGGGTCCCAAGACTTTGCTTTTATCCATTGACAATATACTGTAAAATCTCTCTATATCTGTATGTATTAAAGAGAATAGGATCTGGAACCCAACTTATCTTTTATCTCGCACCACCCGAGTGCTTCCGTAGGGAAACGAGTCAAACCTTTATCAGCTTGTTTTCTGTTTCCATGCCTTTTGTTCTTGGTTGCATAGCAGCTTTGGTTTAAGAAGAGTGCTGGAGAGTGCTCTTACTGGTATATTCTGGAGGCTGATAGAGCATTCCCTGGATTTGTGAATTCAAGCCCTTTGGGGCTGAGGAGGTACTGGAGCCCAGTTATCTTGCTTCTTGGGTGTGCCTCAGTGCTGTGAAAAATGTTACCAGTCTGTCATGGGAACTGTATTGCAACTGAATCTACCATGTTTTATCTTTTTCAAGGTGGAGAGATGTCAAATATCAGAAAACTTCATCACTTGCAGTTTTTCTGGAATTGGTACCTCCTTTACTTCCCCCCCCCCCGATTATAGAGGAAACTTAAGTGTTCTATGAAGAAAAATGTGATCCCCACCTCCCCTAGCTGAATCTGAGCACCTAACTCAGGCAGATTTGTCTTCACTCAGGAATTCAAATCAAGCCCAAAAAGTACTTTTCAGAAAAATACCTAATTGCTTTTCATTCCCGTGAAATCCAGGATCAAATGCCAATAAACTCTCTATGAAAGCAATAATATGGTCAAACCATGCTTGTGGTTGTGAAGTTAGCTGTTCTGTCTTAAAGAAGCTGTGTCCTGTATAAGCTAACAAACACCCCATATTCTGATGACAAGCAGATGCCATGAACAGCCTTCCAGACCTGTTACCACGAGCCATGGCCTCTGATGCTCTTACATGAACATTTTCATGCATTCAGCTGCAGAGCTGATGCCATGCTGGGTTTTCATTGAGGTTTTCAGACCCACAAGTCTGTTTTAGAACCGAACGCTTATTGATATTTTTTTTCCCCCCCACTGAATTCAGTCCTTCTTGGTGAATTTTCAGCATCTGCGGAATTGTGATCGGTTTCCCCATGACTCTGGCATGCAGAGATGTGTATTCTCATCTTTTTATTGGACTCCCAACCCTACAGGGGCATCTTCTGAACTAACCAGTGACATAGACTAATTGTGGCAGATAACCATAATGCAGGAGCTGGTCTCCCTAACATAAGCAGATAATCAATTTCCTATACTTTTTAATTCTTTGTAATTAAAATGTAAGTCTTAACTGGTTTATTATATATTGTTTTAACACATGGAGCTCAGCTAAAACAGACAGGTTGTGGAAGTGCTTATCGTGAGTGTTTGATGACTATGCTTGTTTTATTCTGTTAACTTCGAGATAATAACTGACAGAGAGAAATTAAGTCCAATGTGAAATACTGCTGATTCTTTTGTCCTTTAGCTTTAAGGCATAACAACTTCAGCTTTTTCAGGATACAATTTGAATAAGAAGTCTTGATATGATGAATTTTTTTGTGTGTGTAAAAGCTGTTTCAGTGCTAAAGAATTTATTTTGCACATTAATCTGGGTTAGTGTCCCATTCTTTCCATATTAATGCAAGCAGTTCAAAACCTGCTCCATTAACAGCTGCAGTTGCCAGGGGAGGAAAGAACATGGTTTTGATGAGCCATGCTGCTGGTAGATAGGCAGTTGAAGGCATCTAGTTTCCATTTGGATTGGGATTCTGTGAAGTCCTGCTGCACTTTTGTTGTCCATCTCCACTATTGCCATCAGGTTCACTTCCCTTACACAGGGACATTCGGCTCACCTCTGAGGGTGCAAGGTCAGGAGCTGGGCCTCCCTGTAAAGGGGCAGCAATCACAGGGCCGGTCCACATCCAGGGAACGATGAGTTTTGCAGGGTGAGTTAAGGTCTTGTTTCTTTGATTAAAATTTCTTGCTTTTCAGCCATCGGTGTTTACCCCAAATCTCCACTTTGATGAGTCACGCAGTTTCTTGATTTGATGGCCCTGGAATTTACTGTGCAAGCAGTGTATTCCAGCTAGAATTCATTATTACAGTAACATTTACAATGATTAAGTAAATAAGATCACTGCTAAGGTCACAAATGAAGAGTTACCTACTTAAGATTCATTGGAAAATCTATACCAAGCTTGGGAGTTTTAATCAAAAGTAGCTCCTTGGCATGAAACACTTTCACTTCTGTACCAGTGCCTTTCTCAGCGATCTGTGTCTCTCAAGACAGAGCAGCAGGATGCTTTTTTTTTTTTACCACTTTCTTTTGCAGTGAATTGTTGTACAAGCAAATGTGCTGAGAGTTGTTGCGTGGCAAGTTAAATTTGGGGTTGTAATTAACAACGGCTGTTGAGGGAGTCTGGGCCATGAGGAGTGCTGACAGAGGTGTGGGTTGTTGCTGCAGGTCTGTAGTGTCTGTAGTTGCTGTCTTGTGTCACTGGAGGTGTTTGGTTTCTCCAGTGAAGAAAGTCAGTGTGTGATTTGGTTGTCTTGTTGTCTTGGGGGGTCTGTCCCCCCAACCCCCCTGGTTTTTTGTTGGTTTTTGTTTGGTTGGTTTTGTTTGTTTTGGTTTCTGTGTGGTGGTTTGTTATTTTTTTTTTCCTTTCTAGAAATGTGAATCTTCTTGGCAGTCCATAAAATTCATGCTGAAAAGCATGGTCATCATCTAAAGCCAGTAAACCTTCTGGAGCGAGGGAGGAAAGAACTTTTTGAGCCGGGTAGCCATTGAGTCCTGAAATAAGTGTCTCCAGGGACTATTTAATTCTGCTTATTTTAGAAACATCTTTCTTCCTGCTCTTTTAGAAACAGAGCCTTGATGACTGGGAGTGGGGGCTGGCAGCGTGACCACTGCAGTCCAGCTCACGGCCATGGACCGTGACTGAGAAGCAGTATCCTCCCCTGCACCACCACGAGTTCTCTTTATCTCCATCTCACCACCTCTGCCATGCCAGGACAAGTAGTTTTGTACCCAGATGACTGTAACTAGCCGCTTTCTTTGTTGAAATAGTGTTTCTGCCAGATATTTTCCTCGCTCCGTGCTCCTTGGTGGCTGCACTAATGCTGGCACTACTCAGAAAGGAAAGCAGTAAGAATAATCAACCAGGAGGTTGATTAATGAGGGTGAATAATCAATAAGGAGGATGGAGCAGGTCTCTTAAGTGACTTTCCATCCTTAAACTAGATGAAAGTGACTGAAAACATAACCTCAGCTTTCGGAGGGATCAATTCTATACAACACTTCTGAATCGAGCCGTAAAGCTGTGAAAATGCAGCTGATGCAGAGAGCTGTCTGGTCCAAAAGTGTGAGTTGCTTATTCACTTTGAGGTTTGTATGTGTAGTTAGAGCAGTGTGTGGGGATATGAATAAACTGGCAGTCTGGTATTTTCCTCAAAAAGGTGGCTTCAGTGTAAAAACTCAACCCTGACTGTATATTTAAATGTTTCCCCTGTGGTCTGAAGCGTGGCTGCGTATTTCAGTAGAAAGCTTCGCGGCAAGGCACCCTTCAGTAGGCGGTTGGGGCAGATGGATGCCTTGTAGTGTTTTCATTTGCTTGGTGGATCCCAGAGGGCTGGGTCAGATGAGCTGCTCAGCTGATTGAACTGTACTGCAGAGGCCTAATGGCTTGTTGTTAACATTGCTTTAATATCAGTGTAAACTGTGGCCTGTATCAGGTGAACACTGAGCTGAAGACTGGCGAGAGGAGAGCAGCAGAGCCATCGATATTTGATTTCAAAGGAATTAATATTTCTGTAACTCTTACCCTTTTTTTCTTGATCCCATTTGCCCAGTTAATTTTCTGCACAGATGCTCTTGCTATTCTAATAAATAAAATTTAAAAGCTGCAAAATGTTTTAGTGCTGTCCAGTAGTAAACTTAATTTCGAAATATCTTGATGATTAACAGAACACAAAGGTGCTAAATATTTGATTTTCAAATTCGAAATTAGTCTCACTGTGGCAAATTAATCCTTTTTCCTGCTGTCACTTAATGAGTCATTTCAAATTAGAAGCTCCAGAGATTTCCATCAAAGCTGGTTTTATAAAGAAAAAATTCTCTTCAAGCATTACTGTTTCTAGAGACAGCAAAAATAACTTGGAAAGCAACAAGTCCAAACTTTCAAGGTTATGTCCATGTTTGTCTTCCTAAAATATTTAACAAAAGTAACAGTACAGTTCACAAATGTGCAGAAATAATTTTAAAATTGGTTTTTCAACGTCATTTGCAACCTTTTAAAAAGGATCCAACTGGTGATATAGTTGTTAATAGAGATTTCAATTCTTGGCAAGCTTACCTTCTGTAAGCTTTGAACTGCTTTTTTTTCCAGGGGTGTTGGAATACTGCTTTTTTCAAGGATTCTGGGATATTTTTCAAGGATCTAATTAAAAAGGGGAAAACAAGTGTAATAGAAAATATGTAAATGTTGCACAAAAAAATTTATTAATTTATTTCTTGTAACAATGGGTTCTTTTCTGTCCCCGTCATCTGTGGCTGAATACTGACACAGGATTTAGTTCCAGCTCAAGCAACTGTTTCCAAAGGCTCCCTTTGGCTGTCTCGTGTAGTTAGGCATTGCTTGTTTTGGTTATTCCCTTAACAGAAAATCCACAGCGGGGCAATCCACACTACTAACCAGTGACTTGCAGAAGAATATATTTGATGCTGTCGTGACCAGCCTGCTGCAGTGGCTTGGAGGAGGTTTGGAGGCTGAGGATGCTCATAGCTTTGCTTGAGTTAAACAATCAGCTTTTAATCTCAATTAGCAAATCTTTACTTGAGTTTTCCCAGAACTCACCAGATGGAAAAGCTGTTAAGCAGTGGAGGTAAAGGAAGCGAGCTAGCGTGTGTGGCAGGGCGGGCGGCTCGCTTTAGGAGAGGAATTGCCTTAGCCATATATGGAAGAGGACATTTTCCTTCTTAGCTTTACGGGGAATCTTTGCCCAGAACTACATTCATCATGCAGATGCATTTCCACAGGAACGTTTCTCTTCCAAATGGTCTTAGTCATAGTTTTAGCACTGTGTCACTTCTTTGCTGACTTATTTATACAGTCGGCATGGGCTTGCTGTGCATCCGCTGCTAGTCTGCCCTAAAAAGGTGAACTGATTATAATTTTCTCATTCTGGCTAACAGAAAAGACAGTGCTAAGCTGATGCCAACAGCTTAGGGTTTTTTCTTACTGAAAAACCCACCCTGCTCTGGGTTGTACGCAAAGCAAAACTACTTGAGTGACAAAATAACCTTTCATTTGAGGGAAGTAAGGTCTGCTAAACACAGAACATACCTACCATAAAACCAGAAAGGCAGGAAAAATTGAGCAACTTGGTAAGGCTTTTCCCTCCAGACTCCTAGTCTGATAGGTGTGCTTCTACACCACATAACCACTCCTCTAACGTTGGTTCAGTCTCTTTGTCTATGTTCCATCTCAACACGTTTGTTGGGTCATGGCTCCCCAGTGATCAAGGTTTGTGGTTGCCCGGGTTTGATTTAGATGATTGCTTATTGCAGGGACTTGAGTACTTGTGAAAGAGTTTTTGTGAATGAAGGACTGGTCACCTCTGCAGTGATGGGCAGAGGAAAAAAAATGGTAGTTAGATATGTACAATAGGTAATGCTCTAAAGTAAGGTATAATTCACAGCTCCATTTTTTCCTTTGCTTTTTAAATAATTTTTTTTCTGTGCAAAAGTTATTCCATAGCAAATTCTCTTCTGTCTTCCCCCTCCACACACCCTCTGGCTGCAGCATCCACTGAGGAGAAGAGTGGGCCAAAATGATTTTACCAGAAAAATATGAACCATCAACTACTGTTGTTGGATACAGTTTGTTCGCAAAGGGTTGGATTCTGTTTGTAACCTTCTCCACCAGATTTGAGAGCAGCTATCCCTTCTCCATTAGGTCTGGCTGGATGTGCAAAGTAGCAGTTGTGCATGACCATAAATCAATCTGGGAAAACCAGAGCTCAACTGCTGTACTAATTTAAGCTTTGCTCACTTTGCTGCTAATTTATATGACTAATAGTACATCATCTAGGAAGTGGCAGGTTCATTTTAAAAGACTGCCAAATTCACTTTCCTTGGCTATATTGCAAGGTATTTTTTACAATAAAAAGGTATTAAGAATATTGATGTTTTCAGGATGACTGGAGAGGCTTTAATTAACAATAACATTTTAGGATGACCAAGAAAATGGGGCAGCTATGATCCAAGTTCTCAGAATTCTTCTGAATAAAAGAGAAATGAAATTTCAAACAGTAACAAAATTTCAAAGATGCGACAGAGCTCACCATCTGCTTTTACAATAGAAGAAAATTTAGGGGGAAAAAAAATGGTCTATTTGAAACCTATTTTTAGGATGTAATCCTAGCTCTGGAGTACTAAGTGAAGCCTCGCCACTAATGAGGGAAAATGACAAGTCAGTAACCCTAAATTGTGGTTTATAAGTATTCAGATACTGTCTTATAAAGCATATAGATTATATCATTTGTATGTGTTTATTCTGCCAGGCTTTCATTAAGATGTATGGCCCTGAACAAAGGGTAGAGTGGTTTTTGTCTTAAATAAGGATGGTATCCATTAATTCTCTGTTGTCTAAAGAATTAGAAAAGGAGCTGAGTTTATATCAAGGATGCTTTAGGTTGCATAGTGCAAGAGGAAATTTCTAGTTTGGAGTATAAGGTGTAAAGTTAGGCTGTAAAATGTTCTTTGAAGACTGAAGAAATTATTTTGGAACAGGCCTTGACATTTATCTTAAAACAGAGACTTGAACAGAGAAGCTGCATTTCCGTCTTGTATTTTTGTGGTATGTTTTTTTGGAAGTCTCTTTCTGATAACATTCAGAACATAGCTTGGTTTGGGTTCTTCACTCCCAACCCCAACTGAACAGTTTCCAAATGTCTCATAGCCTGCTGGCTATGAGTATTGAAAATACTTTTAAGAAGGTACCCTATTTGATATCTTCTAAATACAGTTTAGCCCATTAATACAATAGTATTAGAGCAAAACTGTCCAGCTGGTACAACTAAAATCATTTGATTTGCACGTGCTCCATGTTTCTCATCTTCTCTGAAACACAGTTACATGTCTGAAGTTTCATGCAACATTTTTCTTTTTTTATTATGATAAATCATACAAATTAGATTTTATTTTTTTTTTTTTTTTTTTGTATTTCAGACTAATTTAAAATTTCTCACGTGGGCTGGTGTCCTCTGTTGCTTGATATGGAATGGGCTTGCTCAGCAAGGTAGGTCACTTGATTTCATTGCAGTTGTTCAATGTTGCACTGCTTTGGAGCCCTGTATGTACGTGCTGCTTTGGAGCCCTATATATTTAGCAGTTATTTATGAAGATAAATATATCCTTGTTAGACAAGTGCTAATAGCAATATGTCAGTCATATCTCATGTTTGTAGTCAGAACTTAGTTTACAAAGCTAGAATGAAGCAAACTAAAATTCTGTTGTTGTTAGCAGCTTTTTATAAACAAAGTGCCTGATTTGTGTTCTCTGTTAGGTGGAAGTGACTGCATAAAAGCTAATGCAAAATCATGTGGTGAATGTATACAAGCAGGACCAAACTGTGGTTGGTGTAAAAAAACAGTAAGTGTTGCAAAATTCTATTTAGTAAATACTTCAAATATATAGAAATGTCTATTTTTATTAATAATAGCTTCCTGTAACTCTTCAGTTTGATACTTACTTGTACTGAAATATTCAAATACTAGGATTTTCCTGATATCCTGCTTTGAGTATAATTGCTTTTCACGTGTCTACTTCTCCTTTTCTAAATCTTAAAAGTGTATACAGATCCTACAGGCTGCCTCATAGCTATTTAAAATCATTCCAGTATGGAACCTGTCTGGCTATGCTTCCAGTGACATTAGAGTAAGTGGTAATTTTAGACAGACATAGGCGGAGTAGGGCAAGAGATTGAAGGTTTTCTTTTCTAGAAGGAAGATGTTCAAATTTTTGTTTTCAGTTGCTGGTAGACTTGGGAAGTAGGAGATTAGTGTAGGGGTGAATGAGTTTGTTTCATTATGAAACATAAAAAGAATGCTTTTTTAAGTAATGAAAAATAAAATTCAGGAAATACAAAATGTAAGATAAACTTAAATGGTGTGACTTAACCAGTATATACTAAAGTGTTACCTTTGGGTTAAAACCAGAAGAAAATGTTTTCTACAGCTCTTCTTTGGTTTGTTACTGAGAAATGGGAATTTTTTTCTGCTTCTTGCTAGGATACAATAATGTACATTTATTTCCATATAGTACCTACCAACTATCCCCCAAACCATCTTATGAACTTTAAACATTTAATTTAAGTGACTTGAGAATTCATCTGTGAGCTATCAGATGAAATACAGATCATAGTCATCAAGACTGAGAAGCTTTAAGATAAATTTGTTTATATGAATATTTTTGGGGGGATAGAATTTCCAGGCTTCTCAATTCAAAGCCTTATTTATTTATGTCTGACATTAAAGCTTTTTTTTTTAGGCTTGAGGTAATGGTGATTTGTTTGTTCAGAACAAAGTTAGGTATTGGTTTTGCCTTATGGATCTTAATTTTTAATTCAATTTCCCCAAAATAAGAGTTGTCATCTGTCTTTCCCCTGCTTTCTCAGCATGTTGCCACTATTTTGTTCTCGAGTACCAAGGTACACTTAAATAATCTTTAATTAAAGCCTTTCAAAAAAAAAAACCCCAAAAACTAAAAGGGAGGCTGTACAGGTAGGTTCATGTTATTGACAACTACATGAAGATAAGAGCTTTTTCCACTTTTTTCTATCACTTTGAGTAGCTGATTTAAAAGGATGTCCTGCTTCTGTCTGAGGTGATGCTGGGCATCTTTTTACCTTTCATCCTGCTTACATCTTACACACAGATAAGTGTAAGTAGCTTCAAACTCCTGGACTAAATAATAGTAACTGATGTATCTCATATAATTTAACATATTTCAGGAATTTTGTGTTGTGGGTTTGTTTTTTAAGTTCAGTAATAAAAGAAAAAGATGAGTCATTGTAAAAAAAAAAAAAAAAAAAAAAAGGTGTTCTTGTGGGTAGAGTATACCAAATTGCAAATAGCTATAAACTGTATTCTTTTTGCCTTTGTTTTCTAGGATTTTTTGCAAGAAGGAGAACCAACATCTGCCCGGTGTGATGACTTGGCAGCACTAAAGAGTAAAGGCTGTCCTATGGAAGATATTGAAAATCCTAGAGGTAGCAAACAGCTGCTTGAAGATAGAGAAGTAACAAATCGTAAGATAGGTGCTGCAGAGAAGCTGGATCCTCAGGACATTACCCAGATACAGCCACAAAAATTAGTACTGAAACTAAGAGTCGGTAAGGACGGTTTCATTCTCATCTTTGGATGATTTTTCTGTCACCACATCTGCATTTTTTGCTTTGACTGTGTAACCATTTTGTTATAGAAATTACTGTTGTTCGGATGAATTGAGTGTTACCACAGCCATTCAGGTCATCCCTGGTGTTTAGATACTCCAAATGCTGTTTGATTTTTAGGAAAGGTTATATATTATCACATCTTCCCAATGGAATTCAGGAGGAAAGAGCTACAGTGTGGATTGATGCATATATCAGAAAGAGAAAATTGGTTTGTTTTCAGTATTTTGTAGCCACATCTACAGTGTGGCTTTTTAGAATTAAAATGTATTGAGCAAAAACTTAGAGAAGTTGTGAGAGCATTTCCTTTTCCTTGAACTACTGCTGTTGCCTAAAGTCTCTGTGTTTGAACAGAATGGTTTTGTAGTTATGGAGCAAGAGTTTTGGATTGCTACGTAAAATACTTTCCAGAGGCTAAAGATGTGAACACGGGTCTACAGTAATGAGAACAAAGCAGTTGTGTACCATTTCCAGCTCCTAAACAGGGGCTTTCTTTCATTCTAAGGAGGTAGGGGAACAAAAGCAGGGCATACAGTGCTTGAGCATAATGGAAATTGTCTTCAAGGAGGGTTCCTTGGTACTGCAGACACATTCACCAGCTACTTTGTATTTACCTGGTGGTACAAGAGCCTGTACTCAGGGTCAGCTGCTTGGTGATGGTCTTAACAAATGCAAAATGATCTGAAGAAGCTTAGCATGGTGATGAGAGGAAAGGAATGGAAGTTATTTTGCAGTTTTGCTATTGTCCCTGCATATTTCTAACACCTAAAGCTTTAGGGTTTTGGTGGTTGGTGGAGTTTCTGTTTGTTTTGTGGGCCGTTGTTGTTTTTTTGTTGTGGTTGGGTTTTTTGTGTCAAAACCATGCAACGTAGCTGCAAGATCCATATGCTATTTGCTTTGCCCCTCTAATGATTTCCTCAGTTTGCTAATTTTGCTTTTATTAAGCAAATGTTTGCTAATTATTAAGCAGACTTAAGCAGTAGCTCTATCACCATTGAACTTCATTGACTGAGGCAGTTGGGGGGAAAAAAAAATCATATCATTTTATTCCTTATTTCATATATAGTAGGCAAAATAATACTTTTCCATTTTCTGGGGGTGGGGTGGTAATTGTTCTGCAGTAGCTTTTAATGTCAGAGTGAGACTACATGCTTCTGTAAAACAGAATGGGCTTACAATTGCAACAAAGAGTAACTTGCCATTAACTCGCTGCTATTTCTGTGCCCTCAGCCTGCATTTGATGCAAAGTAACTTGAAATATTTCATTCAGAACAGATTTGTCTTTTATAGACCTATTTAACCAATATGGGGGTTTTTTAAAAACTAAACCCTGAGAATTTTTTGAGTCATCTGGGGTGAAAATAGACATTGAAAATTTGTGCTATTAGATCTTACAGGACCTTTGTTAAATGATTGCAAGTATGAAGGTTTGTAATTGTAGCAATTAAGAGTGGCTTGATTTTTGCAGGCTAGTATTTTCTATAGGGAGATAAATTACCTTGGAAATATAAAGTTGGACATTTGGAAGAAATACTGGAAAAGTTTTCATTGTAATTTGATGTTAAGCATTTCAATTAATAAACAAGAAAAATATTCACTCACCTCGAGTTCAAAACCTCTATCAATATTTCAAAGCCTTCCCTTAAACAGGCATTTTTCTTGCCAGTGCAGTTGTAGAGTTTGTAATGGTTTTTATTTGTTGTTTAATCTCTGAAACAGGGGAGCCCCAAACATTTTCATTAAAATTCAAGAGAGCTGAAGACTATCCCATTGATCTTTATTATCTTATGGACCTCTCCTATTCTATGAAAGATGATTTAGAGAATGTGAAAAGTCTGGGAACGGCTCTGATGTTAGAAATGGAAAAAATAACTTCAGACTTTCGAATTGGTAAGAAAGATTTGCCTATTCTAAATAAAAAAAAAAAAAAGCTGTAAACTAAGGTTTCCTTCCTCATGTTTTTCACATATGAAGAGTAGTTTTGGGTTGTTTTTTTTTTAATTAGTGGTATTACAGCAGATACTATAATACATAGAACTTGTTGAGGAACATAAAGATTACTTGCTATCGATGGAGAAAGTGGAACATGAGAGCTACTTGTAATGTCAGTCCAGCTATAATGCATTTGCCTTCTGTTGTGTCATAATATAAATAAGAGACTTCAGTCTTCAAATTACAGGATGTTTTTTTTGTTGTTGTTCTTAGGCTTTGGCTCTTTTGTGGAGAAAACTGTGATGCCGTATATAAGCACAACACCAGCCAAACTCAGAAATCCTTGTACAGGTGACCAGAACTGTACAAGTCCATTTAGCTATAAAAATGTACTCAGCCTTACCAGTGAAGGGAATAAATTCAATGAACTTGTAGGTAAACAGCACATTTCTGGGAATTTAGATTCTCCTGAAGGTGGATTTGATGCAATAATGCAGGTTGCAGTTTGTGGGGTAAGTGTATATTCATTTTCTTTACTGCTCTATTAGAAGAAGTGGTTTTAACACAGCCTTAGTGTTTTATGGTGGCTGATGTCATCTCACGTTAGCAAGACAAGGTAGATGAGGCAGACTGCATGGCTATATGCATTTGTCTTCTGCAGAGACCTCTAGTGAGTGAATGAAACCAGGGAACATGACACTGCTGATTACAGGCTGTGTTCACAGCAGATAGATGCATTCTATGACAACATCTTTAAAGGTTGTTGTAGAAGAAGAGTCAAATTCTGCTCAAAAGTGTATGAAATCCTGTGTAAGCAGCTATTCTCAAATTATTTTAAAGCTTTATATGCATCTTGTAGCTGTTGTTTCAGAATGGTTTGGTGAATTGAACTCCTGCCAGCTTCTCAGACAGAAATGGATGGAAGCTTGGTTTTTATTTATTTTTGAAGATCTGATTTAGATCATTCCTCTTTGATGTTGTATTAGTCTGACAGACTGTTCTATGCACCTGTACAACATGGACTCCCCAGAAAGTGATACCCAAGTTAGTTACTGTTATTTTTGCTGTTAATCACTGGAGTCAGGACTTTCTGAAACAATCCAGAGTCTTAATAAAGTAAGTGCCATGTTACTCACAAGCTTTCTAGGGCTTTTTTGTTGGGTTTCGGTTTGATTGTTTGGTTTTTTTGGTGGTAACAAGTACTAGTACTTATGCGAGACTTTTATATGGTCTCTTCTGAAATTAAGTAGGGCTTTGACTTGATGACAGACTTTAAAAAAAAAAAAAAAAAAAAAAAAAGGCAGGTTACAGAGTTAGTCCCTGCAGTTGATGCTCGTGGGACACTGAAAGAGGGCTGTCAGTCCTCTGGCAAGCCCTACACTGGGTATAAATCTGGTCTAGATAGGCAAGGCCTCATTTTTTTGTTTTTAGAGCCTAATGCTGGGCAAGACAAAATCTTCCAATTCAAGATTGCAGCAGCACTCTACACCCCTAACATTGTCCTTTGTGCTCAGGCAGCGTGGTTATGACATAGAAGTGAACTTGGCATTAAGTAGCTGGAGTGATGTGTCCATTTTCTAAAACCCTGTTGCTCTTCAGATATTCCAGTGAGATCTGAGCAGACCAAAGTACATCTCAAAATGAATGTTTCTTGCCTTTGATGAAAAACCTACAGCAGATGTTTTGGAGCAGATGTTTAATTAAATGCAAGTGTTTTAAAGGTTGGAGTGATTTGGAGTTGCTTTCCAGGGTGACACTTCTACAGAAGTGCTTCTCCTAAGCCTGTCTACTTCTTCCTGCATTTATCTCTCAAGTGTTGGTCCCCAATGTTGTAAAATCAATAGGTTAAATATACTAAAAATCCATTTGTTTGTTTCCCAAGGAACAAATTGGCTGGAGAAATGTTACCAGACTGTTAGTGTTTTCCACGGATGCTGGATTCCACTTTGCAGGAGATGGTAAACTGGGTGGAATTGTTTTACCAAATGATGGGAAATGTCATCTGGAAAATAATATGTACACAATGAGCCATTATTACGTAAGTCTTTACATCATCTTGTAGGAAAATTCAATATTTTGTGATGCTTGAGCTCAAAAATACCTCATTAAGTCATCTGGTTTAATTCCAGACCTCTACATCTTGTGAACTCTACCGATTTACCTCTGCATTCGATCAAGTGACTTTAGCTTAAATAAAGCAAACATGTAGGAATTAAACTAGTCTTAATTGGAAAATTTCAAGAAATGGCAACATCCACACTATGATTTGTTGTTGGATTTTAACCTTCTTTGATAATTAATAATCCTGCATGTCCACTGTGGTGGCTCTGTGCCATTATTTTATCATTTTACTAATCTTAGTGTTCAGAAGTAGTTTCCTACTGTAAAATAGAGAGCCAGTTTTTCTTAAGACTGCTTGAAATCTTGTGATGTGAAGTTCATGGTAAAATTTGCTTAGAGTCATTTCCTTTATGGTTTATTGATAGGTAGATCAGACAAAAGATGAAAAGAGAAACATCTCCTAGATGGGGTAAACACGATAAGCTTCACAAAGTTTGTGTGTTCATATATTTCTAAAGTTAAGTGAATATTGCTCAATAAAAACCTCAAATTAATTCAGTTTTATTTCATCTTTTGAGGTTTTTTATGAAACTGTGCAAAAGTTGTAGTGGTTTCCCCTGAGATAAGTCATATGGAAAACTAGCACAGGTAATTTTCTGAGAACATTGAGATGAAGGATTTTGCCCCTCACTACAAGAATACTGAGGTGCTGGAGTGTGACCAAGAAAGGGCAATGAAGCTGGTGAAGGATCTAGAGAACAAGTCTTATGAGGAGTGGCTGAGGGGATTTGGGTTGTTTATCCTGGAGAAAAGGAGGCTTAGGGGAGACCTTATCACTCTGTAGAACTCCCTGAAAGGAGGTTGTAGTGAGGTTGGGGTCTGTCCCTTCTCCCAGGTTACAAGTGATAAGAGGAAAAGGCCTCAAGCTGCACCAGGGGATTTTAGGTTGGACATGGGGGGGGAGGGAACCCCTCTTCCCTGCAAGGGTTGTCAAGCCCTTCACCAGGCTGCCCAGGCAGGTGGTGCAGTCACCACCCCCAGAGGTATTTAAGAGACATGTAGATGAGGTGCTGAGGGACATGGTTTAGTGGTGGGATTGGCAGTGTTAGGTTAATGGTTGGACTTGATGATCCTAAAGGTCTTTTCCAACCAAAATGATTCTGATTTAACCTGGAGACTTTAAATGGCAGGGAACATGATAATGTTACTATGAAAAAACACCTTTCTCCATGGGGCATATATGGAATCTTTTCAATGCATGTTGGTTTTCAGAGGCTGTTTTGCTTTAGAGCATATACCACAACTGGCTAGTTAGAAGTCTTACATATATATCTAAAGGTGATTTGTGTTTATGACATCAAAGTATTGATTGTTTCCTAAATTTGAATTTTTCTAGGACTATCCCTCTATTGCTCACCTGGTACAGAAGCTTAGTGAGAACAATATTCAGACAATCTTTGCTGTTACTGAAGAGTTTCAGGCAGTTTATAAGGTAAAAATAAATGACTCATATTTCTGGTCTCTATACTTTTTTTTCCCCCTCAAGCACCAAGACTGAGATTTTCTCAGAAATAATTAAAATTGCTTGTGTTTAAATTAAAATTGCATGGAAATTAGTGATCGCAGAAGTAATTTTGCCACTCACATTTTTATTACCAAGTCTTTTCTACTTGTTCAAATGGATACTGAGTATGTTTGTTTGTAATTTCCAAGGAGAAAGTGCCCCTCCTCCTTGCTCCATTTTATACTTTATAGGCAGGAAGGAGTGGAGAGCATATTTACAGTGCTAATATTTGTGAGCATTTTTACAGCAAAATAGCAAAGTGGGACATGGACACTGAATTGAGACAAGCTTATCAAAGAAAGTATTTTGTCCTTTGCAGTCTATTTACATTCCTGATGTTTAAAAGTAACTAAACTACTGGATGTGATTGTGAAATAGGAAATGACTATGTAAAGGAGATGGATATTTTCTTTGTTTTAACCTAACAGGATGTTTTCTTTCCCTTTTTTTTTTTTAAGCTATGTTCAAATTGTACATTTTTTTTTTTTTTTTTTTTTTTTTTTTTTTTTTGTTGTAAATTCTCTTTTATTTTTTTTAACTGGTATTT
>JANHGN010016270.1:0-21909 GCA_024605025.1 Megaceryle maxima
GATGAGGAAAGTCAGAAGAGACAGACAAAACTGTTGGTGGCTGCAGTAAGGGAGGGTCAAAGAGGAGGAAAGAGTCAGAGAAGATGGACCCCACGTGGGTCGGATCGGCCTGGAACGCCGGCTAATCAGGACTTGCGAAACCAGAGCGAGGCGGAGTGTTACTACTGTGGCAGAAAGGGACATCTAAAAAGGAACTGCCAGAAATGAATGCAGGATGAGCAGGTATTTAAAGAGGATTAGCGGGGTCAGGGGCTCTATTTGCTGGGGACCCGGAGAGACACAGAGCCCTTGATAAAACTTAAGTTGGGTCCTCGGCAACAAGAATTCGAGTTCCTGGTGGACTCGGGACCTGAAAGATCAACAGTCCAAAAGTTACCCTGGGGTTGTGTAACCGCTTCAGATACGGTACAGGTTATAGGGGCTAAAGGCGAACCCTTTAAAGTACCCCTCATTCGGAACGTAAAAATCGAAGCTCCTAATAAGTACGCAGTGGGCGCCTTTTTGTTGGTTCCTGAAGCGGAATACAACCTGTTGGGAAGAGATCTAATAATAGAATTAGGAATAAACTTGGAAATCCAAGATAAAAGGATACAGATAAAATTATATGCCCTTACAGCCCAGGATGAGGAGAGGATAAATCCTGAAGTATGGTATACTCCGGATTCGGTAGGGAAATTGGACATAAAACTGTTTAATGTTCGGATTCAAAACCCAGAGGATCCCATAAGGGTGAAACAATACCCTATTTCATACGAGGGAAGGGTGGGATTAAAGCCTATCATCAATAGGCTCCTAGCACAAGGGTTGTTGGAGCCTTGCATGTCCCCACATAATACCCCTATTTTAGCTGTACGAAAGCCGGATGGGTCTTATCGTTTAGTACAGGATCTGAGGGAAGTGAATAAAAGGATAATTACTCGATTTCCAATAGTTGCCAACCCCTATACTCTATTAAGTCAGCTGTCCCTGGAACATAAGTGGTATAGTGTGATGGATTTGAAAGATGCATTTTGGGCTTGTCCCCTGGATAAAGCAAGTAGGGACTATTTTGCTTTTGAATGGGAGGACCCTGAGACACATAGAAAACAGCAACTAAGGTGGACGGTGCTGCCCTAGGGATTCACAGAATCTCCCAACTTGTTCGGACAAGCTTTGGAACAACTACTAGAGTCTTTTGAAGTTTGTCCAGGTATTATTTTGATTTGGTATGTAGATGATCTATTGATCCCAGGAAATAACTCGGATGAGGTTAGGGACGAGAGCATTAAATTATTAAACTTTTTAAGCCTAAAAGGGCTAAAGGTATCAAAGTCAAAACTACAATTTACAGTGGAAGAGGTAAAATATTTGGGGACATTGGCTGAGTAAAGGACACAAGAGATTAGATCCTGATCGAGTGAACGGGATTTTATCTCTACCAGTACCAAAAAGTAAATAAGAGACAATTGAGAGAGAGAATTCAAGGCGGGGCGGGAGATAGCTAAGAGACCATTTGAGAAAGTACAAACGGATTTTTACTGAACTTCCCAAAGTGGGAAGGTACTGCTACTTACTAGTACTAGTAGACCATCTTACTTTGTAGAAGCTTTTCCTGTAGCACGATGTACGGCCAAAACTGTGATTAAAATTTTACTTGAAGAAATCATCCCGAGGTATAGTACAGTGGCAGTAGTAGATTCAGATAGAGGACCCCATTTCACCTTGAAGATAATTAAGGAGACAGTAGAGCTTTTTGGAACCAAGTGGGAATATCATACCCCCTGGCATCCACAAAGTTCTGGTAAAGTTGAAAGGATGAATGGGGAAATAAAAAAGCATCTAACCAAACTAATGATTGAAACTAAGATGAACTGGGTAAAGTGTTTACCATTGGCCTTATTTATATCCGAACTCATCCACGTACTGATACAGGGATTTCACCATTTGAGATGATGTATGGGATGCCGTACGATTTTGGAACCCCAATAGAACATCCTAATGTAGAGGATACTCTGTTGAGAGAATATAGAATTGACTTAATGAAAAGAAGACAAGAATCAAGAAAGAGAGGATTGGTGGCTCAGTGACCGCCTTTGGACATAAGCATACACCGGATTCAACCAGGGGACCAAGTCTTAATTAAAACCTGGAAAGAATCCTCACTGACCCCTCGTTGGGAAGGACCTTTTGTTGTTCTCCTTACCACAGATACCGCAATCCACACTGCTGAACGAGGTTGGACTCATGCATCTCGGGTCAAGGGACCTGTGGAATTATCAAAGTGGACTGTGACATCTGAACCGGGAGACCTACGGGTAAAGATAAGACGGACAAAAGCGACACATGAATCAACTTGAAATGGAAGACCTAGTCTGTATCAGTGGTTCCAAATACCCCTGGACACACTTTGCAGAAAGTAAATGTTACACCTTGGAATCATATAGGGATACCCAGCCAAACGGGGGGAGCTGGAATATATAAGTTATCGGGAATCTCTTACTTCATCCCTTTCTGTTGTGAAGTAGAAACCGAAGTACCAGACACCCGGGGGATAGAAAGAGTTCAGAGGACACCTTGTATAAAACACCCCACCTCCGGGCATCTGGGCTGGGTGGTTTGTATATGTGCACAGTGTAATAGAAAATGGTCTTGCGTCTCACCTAAAAGACACCTTTATTGCAGGGAATGTCGGGAATCTCCTATACCTACCAGGGAACAACAGGATGATATAAAGATATGTAAATTATTTTGTGGATGGGAACTGCTGGTACCAGAAACTTGGGAAGTATATGAGACTGATTGGTATAAGGTTCTGAGATCTTGTGCTATTAGATTTGCTTGGAAAAAGGACCAACAACCAAGCAGGTGGGGAAGTTAGTGTTAGAAAATAAGGAACATTTAGAACTAGGACATCTGTGGATTCATTTGAGCACCCGGGTAAAGCAAGCCAAAGGGATAAAGGCAACTAGAATCATAGAACATTGCTGCGGGAAGCAAGTAGCTTTTACACCCACTCAAGAGCTTACTGAAAGGAGTGGAAGAAGGAACTTGGGAAAAGTTTCAGGAGACTGAGCATTGAATAAACCCTGAATCCCCCTAAGATTGTGAAAGAGATACCGTGCGTAAATAAAGACTAATATCAGTGTGTCTAGGAGTGAAACTCCTGAAGAATACCACTGCTGCCGAGAAGAAACCATACCTCGTTGCTCCAAGCAAAGGAGTAGACGTAGGAGGCAGAGGGGTAAAAGAGCGTGGAGCTATGATACCTGCTAGTAAAACCCTGAAATTGCCAATAAATATCCGCCGGTTCTCCAACCAACAGAGGGATGGATTCTGGGGTTCGATATCAAAAGTGATCAGAATATGGTTACTGCAATTATCCGGGATACTATTACTGTGCATATTGGGATTGTGTTACCATTGCCTCTGCCTGGGACCCTCCTTCCCAAGATAAGTATCTTAAAGTTCAATGGGGGCCCCGGGGTTGTAGAGCCCTCCCCCCCAGTATGATTATTCTGGAGGAGTAAGTCAGGCAGGAACATGTAAACATTTATTATTAACCATAGCAAACCCCGGGGACCTGGGTGGTTGGTAGGAAAGACTTGGGGAGTGATGTTATGGGAACCTGGAACGGATAGAGGAGGGCTAATAACTGGAATCAAGAAATAACTCAATGTCCTCAGGCGGTAGGACCTAACAAGGTCATGAAGAACGGGAGCCGGCCACAGCTAAAGGGTAAGGGAAGAAAGAAGGGGGGGGTCCCGGGAATGCACCATGGAACCCTTAACAATACCCTAATGCCCATCGAAGCTCCCGAGGAACCAGAACCTCTGCTGAGAATGATTCAGGCAGCGTACCAGACGCTTAATCATACTAACCCCAATGTAACCAATTCTTGTTGGCTATGTTATGATACTAGACCCCCATTCTATAGGGGAATAGCTATAAACACATCAATAAACGTTTCTAAGGAAGGGAGAACCCCAGATACAGAATAACATCCTATCCTGGATGCAGCCCGAGAGGCAGTGGCTAGGTTTGATCAGCAAATTACTGGTAAATAAAGAGAGGGGGGAATTGTAATGGGTAAAACTAGGTAATTTGCTGAACAAACAGGAAGATAAGTGCGACAGAAGAATGATGGTGTAAATAGCAAACCGACTGCAGCTGCTTAACTACAACTATATCCTGCTTTGCTAATCGTGCCCTGCAGCTGCTTTGCTAGTCGTGCCTATGCAAGTGCAAAGGAGGTGATTCAAAGGACATTGGGAGGAAGACACTTCATCCTCGAGACCCCTGATGACCACCCTCAGAAGTTACTGCGCTTGCTCAGAAGCAAGAAGCTTCATTAGCATGAAAAGCGGGGATAGGTAATGCGATGTATAGGTGTGGAATGAATATGTAAATATGTATTGTGAAATCTATGGTAAAACTCTATAAAAGGCTAGAAAAGATATTGAAGGGCAGGAGCTGTTGGTGGAGTGGCGAGTCCCCGGCCTCCCAGTGCTGTTTGCTTGTCTTGCTAAATAAAATTCAAGTCTTTTTGGACTGACTGGCTCGGTGGTTTGTTGTTAGGTAAATATAACAAGTAAGGTGTTTGTTGTAGACTAGCTACTGAATTTTATGGGCCTATTTGTACTTTCTTCTTCAGCCCTTTCCACAATTCCAAAAAAAGAGAAATCAGGGAAAGCTTATTGCACCAAAGCTTTTGCAACTCATAGCAAAAATGTTCTATACAGAGGCAGATAAGAGATGATAATAACTAATCCTACTTGGCCAAATCTTGCTGTTACTTCACTGGTTTAAATCGCAGTCCAGTCACTGGTTCTTGAGAGGCCTTTTCATATTCTTGCCACTTGAAATGACTGCCAAGCTGAAATGTGTGCCTACCTTGGTGGATTTCCTTGTCCTCTGGTGCTTAATCAAGTACTTAGTTAAATTGCTTTTAGCAATCTCTCTAAAGTTGTGCCTCCACAGAGGCCATGAATGAGAAAGAGGACAAGAGGAAATAGCCTAAGGCAAGAAGAAGTGTCCTCAAGTTGTGCCAAGGGAAGTTTAAATTGGTTATTAAGAATAATTTCTTTACTGAACGGGTTATCAGGCACTAGCACAACTTGCCCAGGGCAAGTGGTGGAGTCCCCACCCTTGGAGATATTTAAGAGTTGTATAGACATAGTGCTGAGGGATATGGTTTAGTCAAGAACTAGACAGCGTTGTGTTAATGGTTGGACTCAATGATCTTAAAGGTCTTTTCCAGTCTAAGAAATTCTCTGATTCTGTTATTCTCTATATCTGGAAAATCTTACACAAAAAGAAGAGGTCAAGTTAATCTGTCCCAATGCTAAATAAAATAATTTAATTCCATTTTTATCCTGTTTTATACATATATTGAATTGTTCCTTTCTTCAGAATGTGTTCTAAAGCCTGTCATACCTTTGTTCCCACCATCCTGTCATCCTGGTATGTATGTTTTACATTTGCTATTGCCTAGTCGGGTGTGACTGCCTTGACTTCCCTGAGGAGTCTTGCTACTAGGACAATGAATTGACATGCCAGAAGGCTCCAGTGGAGGTTATTTGTTCTTATTCTCTGTGCACTCCTCCCACTACACTTGTTGACTCTAAAGCAACATCTTAGATTTATGCTTTTACTTCAGATATTGTTACCAGTTTGTTGTCTTTATTCCCATTACCTAGCTGACCTTATCTGTTATTTTCAACACCAATGTTCTTAACCAAAGCATTCACTTGGTTTGGGGGAGATACCTCAGTTGCCTTTAACCTACCACACTCTCACCACATAACCAAACAGCTCTGTCCTTATTCCCCTTCTATTTATGTACCTGAATGACCACTGTATTATTATTTCCTGTGCAAGGTTTAACCCAGCCTGACTCTTGACAGTCCTCATTGGTTTCTGAGCCATGACAGTCAGAAATATCATCACCAGTGGCACTTACTTTCTAGGATGCTGCTGGGGCCTTCTGTAGGGATATGACCTCTGCCTCATATCATTACAGCAGCATTTGTCCATGACCAGGTGAGTTTGCAGCAGGGACCCAATGTGGTCCCGGTAGATTATTATTCCCTAAAATAATAAGACTCAACAAATTTTTAGTCTGTTGCATGTTCTTCCTTCTTATTCTCTACAGTCTTTCACAGCATGATCAGAAGCTATACATTTACTTCCTGTAGTTTCACTATTGCATCTCCAGGTTAGTGTGTTTCCTCCAGTGCCCGTGTTGCAGTCAGAGCCTCCATTTCTCCACACCCCACAAGCAGGAAACTTTAACTTTGTATTCATACATTTCTCTCAAAAGACATCTTTCACACAAAGCATCTGTGTCTTCCCACTCTCTCCTAAGCTCAGCCTTTGTCACTGAACACCTGAGGAGATTGCTCAGGGAGGTTGTGGTTTCTCTATCCTTGGAGATATTAAAAACTTGACTGGGCATGGCC
Organism: Megaceryle maxima; assembly: GCA_024605025.1. Classification (NCBI taxonomy): domain Eukaryota; kingdom Metazoa; phylum Chordata; class Aves; order Coraciiformes; family Cerylidae; genus Megaceryle; species Megaceryle maxima. The sequence continues at coordinate 6,438 of JANHGN010016270.1, forward strand.
CTCATCATCCTGCTTTTGGTGATCATGCTCTTCACAGGGGGTTGGACACATAAGTCACCAGAGGTCCCTGCCAGCCTCATCCATTCCATGAGTGGCTCCAGAAACCCCTACGCACTGTCTCCAGCCATATCTACGTGAAAATGCTTCCCTTTGCTGCAGCTATTGCCCTGCTGAAGACATGCTGCCAGCTCTGTGGCTGTTCCTCTGGCTTGTCCAACAGTGCAGATCAGAAGCTCTGGGATTTTCTGACATTAATCAACTTGAGTTTCTACAAACTTTTTTTCAAAAAGACTGATGGGTTTTGTGATGACTGCCGATAAACTGCACATATTTCAGAGTCATTGGAATTGCCCTGATGATTCTTTTTCATGTCCCTGTTAGAACTGTTTAATTTTCCATTTCTAGGTAAGCAAGAAAAAACTTGACTTTCCCAACTCATGTTTTCAGATTTGGTATAATTGAGTTAATTACTGACATTCTTTTTGATACTTGGTAATTTCAGCCTAAAGACATGTTGAACTTTACAGCTCTAAATACACAGATAGAATGGAAAGTCCGATCCATTCTCAGCTAGACTTAGGTGAAGGCATGGTGACAAAATAAAACTTTAAATATGCTTCTTTATTCAACTATCTCAGCAGCTCTCCATTTACCATGTGGGAAATAATTTGTAAGATTTCATAAAGATTTGTCCATTGTTTTGGCCATGGGTCTCCTTCTTTTCTTGCTGAATGAAGATCTCATTCTCTCACCTCTCAGTCTGATGGAGCTGGAGACTTGGAGTAGGTCCTTGTACAGTAATTGCACAATACAATATTTACTGCATAACCTGAAGCAGAGAGGTAAGTGACTGCAGACAGGTCTATCATCTGCTGTTAACTGGCACACCTGTTGCACAGACCTGTTGGTACCATGGTTGTAACAGTAGAAGATGAAATCACGGTAATTTCGATCTTCCTGCAAGCTATCATTTAATTTACATTTTAATTAATTTTATAAGTCTTGTAGTTATGAAATATTGAAGCAATTAAAGGCATGAAGCAATTTACACATGCTGGTGTCAATTAAGGGCAGTGAGTCAAAGAGGAGAGTTTGGTTCAAAACAAAGTTCATATGAAAAGTAATGCCTTATAATTTGCAGTTCTGTCGATGTGACATTTTCTAAGTTCTTTGAAAATATAGAAATAAGTGAGTAAAATGAGACATAGTTTTGAAGTCTTAGCCATTTTAAGAGATCACTAGTTTCCTTAGCTTTCAGATGGGGAAACTGAAGCAGAGAGAGTCTGAACATCAGTTTCCTGAGTTCAAGATGAAAATCTGCAGCAGAGCTGGGAAACAAATCCTGAACTGTTGAGCAATCCAGGTACGTATCTTCCTTACATTCTTCCAATAGAAAAAGGAATTCTGAAAGGTGTGTGTGTTTTTGTGAGTAGGGTGACGCCTCTGTTACACAGATCTCATGACCTGGCCTTTGGCTACCCAGCTATTTGATATTCTCAGAAAATGGCTGTTACTAATGAGGGCATTCCTAAGTCTTGTGATTTGCATATTTATTGTTTTCATAAAACCCTAATTCCTAGATGCAGAAGCATCACTTCTGTGTGAATGAAAAAGAAGTTTCCAGCTGTCAAGATCTGTATAAAATAAAAAGCACTGCTCCCAACTGTACAAAAAAAAAAAAAAAAACCAAACCCAAACCATAAAATTAAAAAGAACTTGAATGTATTTTTGTATCACATCTAGTGTACCTCGAGTTTTTTAAGCCACCTCCACAATTCTGAAGGACAGATCTGGGACTTTCAATGTTGCTGATGTTGCACATCAGATGGGAATGAGCCTGGAGGGACTGAGCTGCTCTGAGCAGTCATGGTCACACCAACTGGTGCATCATCTGGAAGATGCCAAGAAGTGGCTGCCTAGGCGGGGGGGACAGCAATGCTCATTTCCCCTCTTTGGATTATATTTTGGTGCAGATTTAAGTGCCAAACTGGGGAAAGAAGGGAGCTGGGTTTGTTATAACGAGGAATGCAAATATCTGAAAATTAGATGGTTTCAAAGCAGCAGCTAATGCAGGTAGATGTTTATGATGGTGAGGGATCTCAGCCTCCATCAGGTATCAGGCTAAATCTGTGCAAGATGAAGCAAAGAGACGACAGAATATTTATGGTCTTTTCACAGAGTCTTTTCACAGGGAGTTGTCTGTTTCTACGTTATATTCCTGTAAAGTCTATGAGGGATGACATAGAGCAGAAAGCTTTTTTGTTTGCTTGATACAGGCAAGGATGGCACACAGCCTGGCCTGGGAGGTGATGGAGAGAGAGAGAGGTCCCCGGAAAGTCTTTCTCTCTGTGCAGAGAGATGCAGCTACTGGGCTGGGGAAACCTGGGAGGAAAACCATCTTTGCAGCAGCAGTCTGAACTGCAAATACCATTTACTTTTATTCTGACTCGGGGCTTGCTCAGGCACCCTGTGCATGCTTGCTGCTCAGGAGCAGCATCAACCCCTTGGGAAGGCAGGATGTTCATGTTTTCACAGGGGGCTTGCAGAGCCACCAGTGTAGGAGCTAAGCCACTCTACCTGATTTTCCTCCATACAGTGTGCATGCAGGGAGTGCAGCTCCATCCTTCCCTGCTGCCCCCCTCATCCTCAGCAGGCTGCAGGTCACTTTACTAGTGTTTGCTCTGCCTCCTTCCAGAGCCCTTAAAGATGCTCTCCCCATGCCTGACCGCTACCTGGATGGGGCTGCTCTTGCAGCTGTGAACCTCTAGTTAATCAGTTTATTCACACTACTATAACTGGAGAGTTGTGAGACCCTGGAGCAGCCCTGGGCTTGTGAAAGGCTGTTCTTTACCTTCACAACACCACAGTGCATACAGCTGCTAAAACAAGGTTACTTCAGGCTAGTGAGGGATGGGAATAGGCATGAGCTTCCTGCAGGGTTTCAGGTTGTGTCCCGCAGCTGTGCACTGGAAAACAGGAGTCATCGTGGCTCTGGAGGGTCTGCTAGAACCCGGAGACACACGCATGGCATCGGGTGCTGGGGAGGGACAGAAAGGACAACCACAAGGAGCAGCCAGAGACACGTCTATCTTTGCCCTGGTGGGAGGAGGCTGGGTGGAAAAAAACACAAGAGATGGGATGAAATTCAACCAGGAGAGCAATGTCCATGGGCCAAATCTGCTGCAGCTGCCAATGTCATCAACGGCAGGCCTGGCGGTGGGGCGGGACCCACCCTTTCCAAACACGGTGGAGGAGGTTGGATGCTCTCCCAGAAGCAGTGCTGCAAACCCACCCAGAATGGTCCTGACACAGGCAAAGAGAAATATTATTCTCCTGTTTTAAAAATAAAAAGTCTGATAAGATATCCAGAAAACAGTGCTGGCTCAGCCTTACTCCTACTCCCAGGGCATCCAGGGTGTCACCCTGCTCTGGGGACAGGGATACAGATGTTGCATGGGGTATGGCAGTGTAGGTGCCCAGGGGATGAAGGGACTCTCTCTGCCAGGGAGCTGCTGGCAGACTGAAGGCAGAGCAGGATGCATGTGGCCTCTTGGATCCTCCAGCTGCAGAAACAGAGCTGCAGCTCAGCCTCACAGAAGTAACCATCAGCTACGTATGCTGCCTGGCTTGCTGCTTTGGCATCAGTCTGCGTGCCACTCCTCCTGGTGATGAAGAGCCTCTTTCGATATCACTTATGTGCTTGTCCTGTTTCCATGTAGACAACCCTGGGCTGCTTCTGTGAGGGAGGAAGCTGACCTCTCAAGTCAAGATGGACACAGGGACTATGAGTGTTTGCTCACACAACTGTCTTCCCCTGGATTTTAAGCTACACAAAGCCATGTACAGTCAGGCCTTGAGATGCAGGAGGTGTTCCTAGATGTTCCTCCTCTGCCCCATGACATCCTGCCCCTCACCTTCCTTGCTGTCTATGGATGGATCTCCACCTCTTCCAAGCTCAAGAAGCTGCAAGTACTGACATTTTATCAACTCTAACACTGATTCCTTGTTTGGGACTTGTTGTGGAATGCAAAATGTGCTCACCTATGCTGCTGATAAAGTGCTGCCTATGGGCGAAGAGAAGCAGATCAAGGTAAATGTCACTGAAAGCAGAAAGACAAATGTATGGGGAAATTTCATGCAAGAGGTTTATCCTTGTGCTAGCCAGAAGATTCTGGACCGTATGTACCAGAGCAGTGGTGAAGAGTGGTGACTGCTCAGTCATGCAGGGACTGCAGCCTGCAAAAGGGACCTGAATCCACATTCCCTTCAACTGATTTGTGCAAGCTGAGGAGGATTTTGAAAATAACCTTCCCCCCCGCCCCCCGCCCCCGATTTTACAGCTTCTAATTTACCCATTTTTTTTCCCTTTGTAGTGAATATTTCTTGCTTATTTACTCCTCCTACAGTCCCATGGTAATAAGAATTGCTTACATTAGAATTCAGGTTGTTTATCCACTGCTTTCTTTAGCAGACAAAGCCTTAGAAACACTTTTGTAGGTAAAATACTGAAGCTACATGTTTTAGGTTAGTTGGCAGGTGATGCAGAAAGTCTTATTCTGAAATTTAGAGATGTCAAATTAAAAATGGCATGTCTCTATCATCTAAATGAATGGTTTATTCCATGTAATGCCCAAAGTGATTATGCCAGAGAGAGTAGACAGAAAATATTTCTGTGTTCTTTTCAGTTTTCTTGTAAATCCATTAAGACTTCCAAAGTTACAAGTTTTCCATGTAGTTTTCTTTGTATTTTATGTATTGAGACTCTTTGTTTCCCTTCATTTTAAACATCTCCTCAAAGATGATCTGAATCTTCCTCTAGAAACATCAGCTTTTCTCTGTTCACTACAAAGGGAACAGCTTGGTGTGTGCAAATCATGGAAATTATCGCAGGGGACCTGCCTGCCCGCCCGCCTGGCTGCTGCGCTCCCTGGGCTCTTCAGCTGCTTTCCAAGAGCTTCCTCCATACTTTTGCTAAAGATTGATTCTGGTTTGCTGTGTGTGTGTTTTGGGGTCATATCCCTTAGGAAATCACTGTGTTTGAATGTGCTTTGAGATAGTAAGGCCTGAGACCTTCAGAAACCTATTTCTGTCCCTCCCTAGGGAGTTGCTGAAGGCAAAGATCACCCTGGTTTGTTATTTCCAGCTTTCCGTCCCGTCAATGCCTGAGCAGTGGGTCTGGCAGCAGCCTCTCTTCCCAGCTGCTGGTGCACTGCATGGCCACTTGTGAGTGCTGCTGGTTCCAGCTCAGCTAGTGGCCATGTACTAGTGTGCTGCCAAGGCATGTCACCATGGGTCAGGGAGTGGAAAAACAAGGTGTGCAGAGAGAAAGCCCTCCCTGACCACAGTTACATCTGAAAACTTCAGCTTCTGTGTCCCTTATAATTCTGTCCTGCCATCGGCATGATTTCATACAGTATCTTGGAGGTCCTGAGTTATTTATTCTGGTAGTTAAACTGTTTGCTGATCCACACCACCTCCCCATAGGCTGGGAGAAAGACAGAAGCCCTTCAGAACAGAATGGCAGAAATGAAGAAGGTCGTCAAAGATGCACTTGATTAGCGACCTCCTTCATGACCTATCCTCTGCATTTGATGTGGGCAATCAGGACAAGGTGTTGCCAAGGCTACGAGATCTTGTCAGTCTGCCTTCTAGGTCCTCTGTGGCTTCCCTCTTCCCTCGCTAATTGTGCCCAGACTTTCTGTTTAAATACCATCTGCTTCAGCTGCAATTTGCACAAGTGTCCCAAAGGGCTTTGCTCTTGATTCTTGGGTAATCTGCCCTTTTTATGCTAACCCTCTACAGATGGTCTTGTTACAGAGAAAATACACTTGTCTTTGAAGAATGATAAAATAAGGATATGAAGGAACAAAAGACAAGCAGATCAAATCTGAGATCAATGCTGCCTGAGCCAGATTCTGCTGAGGATAATTCCTGAAGACAACTTGCAATCAAAGCAGCAAAGCAAGGATCAGTCATAACCACTAAAAAGGTTAATGGAAGATCCAGTCTGTAATGAAGTATCTATCTGCTGCACATTCCTGCTCATATTCTGCAAGCAAAATACCTACTGGTATCAGCAGGTGTGTCAGGAGGGGAGTAATGACTTTGCCATGGTGATCCATAGCACTGATGAGAATCAAACCAGGTTTAAAACTGCCTGAGTTTCAAAGGTTAGATGCTGACCCCTTCCTGTTTTCACTCTTTCTCCCCACAATTTTTTTCTTTTTTACATAAAACCAAATTGGAGGTAGGTTAGTGGGGTTGTGCTAGCAAGGAACACCCCTTAAACGAGTCTGATCACACCATTAGAAATGTATTAAAGAGTAGGACTAGTTCCTTCCCAGCAGGTTCACAGTCAGACATTGTACACAGTGTTTGACCACTCTATGTGCACTTCTTGCAGTGTTACAGGAGGATCCAAATCAGTAGAATTTAGGAATATTTTCAGGTTCCTCCTTTTTTGCTGTTTCTCTTGTACTCCTTCAGCAAGTTTAGGAATACTTTTGCTGACAACATTGTCTTTGCAAAGGCCCATCAGCATTCTGCTACATGCTGTCCTGCTAACACTACGTGTTATTCAAGCTGCTTGCCCAACGATTCTGATTATAAGACCCTTTTTTCCCTTTTGTTTAGTTTACAGTCTTTTCTGCTTGGGCTGAAATGTGATGTTGGGAACATTCTGACTGAGCCAGGTAGTTTCATATTTATTGTCTATTTAAAAATGTTGACTTAAAGTAGCAGTTTCTGAGAATACAGCGTAAAAAAGTGTATTGTTTTGCCCATTTTATGAAACGATTGCAGGAGTGATTTGAAATTTGATGAGTGTGTTGTATCAAGACTGCCTTGCTCTGTGAAAATTCCTCTAAATGAAGCTAAATGTGTGAACCTTCAAAACAATCGCAGTTTGCCCAGGAAAGGCTTGCAGGAATTTCACAGCTGAATTTCTCAAGAGTCTTTCTTTTCCATGAGCTCTATGCACTGCAGGAAGGTTGCCTTGAACCTGTCAAAGCAGCATTGCACTCTCAGATCCCTGCAGCCACTTCTGCACATCACCAGAGCTCTGGGTCCAGCTGGAGCTTCCCTTAAGATCCAGCATGAGCAGATGTTGTCTTCAAACATGGCCAGCAAAGAGATTTTTCACTTGGTGTCCTGTCTTATCTTTGTAATCAATCAGTGTGCCTTGTGGCAAGCCAAGGAAGGGTGCTTAGAGAAAAGTTAGATCTGCTTCTCACAAGGTTACTCTTCTGAGTGTGACTCAGCCAGCCTGGCAGGATCTTCCCTACCTCTTTGACTTGCCCACTTATGGTCCTATGGATCAAGTCAGGAATGGACCCCTGGAGAAGTAGCACATCTCCCCTTTTCTCTGGCTATTGCTTGAACTTGCTTCTAATGTCTCTGTACATTCAATTGGCTCTCCAATTTATGAGGTGCCTTAATTCTTGTGTGCCTTGGGTTTTCTCTCAGCTAAAGAGGTGGGACAAGGGTGAAAAGGAGTAATGATAGACATGAGACACTGTGAAAAGGAGTAGAGATGTACCTCTGTCACAGTCATGTGCATGGTTGAGGTGAACAGGGCATGAGACCTGTGCAGGATATTCTTAAGCCCTTTGGTATGGGTCTGTCAGTTCAGTATGAGACATGGGATAAAATGGTTTCTGATCAAGGGAGGCTCTTAAACCACTGAAGGAACAGAAGAGTTGGTTATATAGGAACAAATTAGTTGCAGGGATCAGGGCTTCATGGGCCTAATCTTTGATGAACACCTAACACACTTTTCCTCTTCAGGGGTGTTGTTTATCCATGCACAGGCCAGCAAAGCCATGAGCAGGATGAAGAAGGCAAACCAGAGAGGAAAAGGGGGCACACAAGTCAGAAAGCTGAACACCCTGTTTGAACAGATCTAGCAATGGTCTCCTGGCTCCCATCTGGCATCCAGATACAGGTCTGCCTCTGTGCATGGAGGAAGAAACAGCTCAAAAGACTTTTACAGTTGTGACTGGCTCTGTGTCACCTAAAATGGTCACAGAAATGGAGCAAGTGTTGGAGCACTCTTACAGACCTCTCCTCTCCTGGAAGGCCAGACATTTTTCTCAGGTGGGGCTGACATCTCTCTCCCCTTCAGCACATGACCCAAGGGGATTGACAGCAAACAAGACTGGGGCCAAGTTTAGTAGGAGTCAAATGGAAGACATGAGTGGAGGGTGGTTTGCTCTGCACACCCAGAGCAAAGGGATTTCTATGTTGGCAGATTCTGCTGGGTGTGCTGAAAGGTCAGCAATATTTCAAGTCAACCAGCCAATAGCTATTTTTGGCTCCTATTTTTCAAATACCACATCATTAACAAAGGGTTATTTTGGTCCTTCAGGATTGCTCTGATAACTTTCCTTAGTACAATGTTAAATAATCAAACCCCACAGGAATAACAGCACTGTTTTATAATCCTGTACTATCAGATATATAGAGGCGCACAGGGGTGGGTGTGTGGAAGGGAGTCCTTAACTCTCTCAACGAGTACAAAGCAATATTTATATTATTCGTATCATTTGAGTCCACATATTGCAATGATTTGGAGTATTGTATAGATGCACATAGGTGTGGACTTCTCAAAACAAGGGTGCTTGCCCCAGCAGAAGAAAATATCAATAGCTATTGTCCTCCATCACTTTTTACAAATGCCCATGCACAATGTGGTTGGTGTGACAAGGAGCATCTGAGGTGCCTGCAAAGCCCCATTCCTACACACTCTCACCACGGCTTCCTCCACATCTGTGCTGTGGAAACACCTCCTTTGCCCAAGTAAAGCCTGGTGGAGGTGGAGCGTCTTGATTTCTGAGACTTTGGTAGCACTGTTACAGCAACAACCATGGAAAGAAAGTCCCAGCTTCTGACTTTCTATGTTTTATGTCACACAGGACCTGAATAGGACCAGTTTCCTTTTGCTAAACACTGTATGTCCCCTTAAATTTGAAAATGTCCCTGGAGAAGACAGATAAGGTAAGAGAAAGGGAGACATAATGTCCAGTTTATGGCTTGTGAGGTTAAACACAGAGACCTTTCAGACCATCTGCTCTACACCCAGAGTATGTTTTCCTAATTGCTACTTAGGTGTCAAAGAAACACACATACTTTCCAGCCTGATCTTCATGGCAGGTGGTCACCACATGAAAAAAATCTGCTCCAAAGTGTCCAGATGGTAACAGTGAGAAACTGACCTCCTCTATGATCACAGAGGAGCTGTTTCTATGAGAGCTGGACATTTTGGAGCCACATTCCTCTGATTACCTGCCAATAGTGTCAGGGAACCTAGTGTTGGAGTGAGCCAAGTGTAAGCTAAGACATCCTGAGCATGAGGCCTGGGTCAATGGTTCATCTTTTCATTAAGCTCATCTTTCCAACTCTCAGAAGGCTAAAGGGAAGGCTTTCTTTCTTGTCTTTTCTAATGAACAGTGGGTGGTTGTGGAGAAGAGGCAAACTCTTGTCAGGTTTGCACAGTGAAAGGGCATGAGGTGAGTCAAGTGTTGTAACAAGGGATAGGACATAAAGAAAAAAAAAAACTTTTCCAAGAGGGTGGTCAAGCAAGACAGCAGAGGCCCAGAGAGGATGTGAGAATTCCATCCCTGAAGGTGTTCAAGAATCAATGGGACATAGCAATGAGCAGCCTTCTCTACCACCCTACTCATGCTTTGAGCAGTGCTTAGACCAAATAAACTTTATAGAACCCTCTTGGTCTAAATTATTCTGCAATTTTCCTTAGTTAAAGAAGGTTGCTGGCATGGTCCTCATCCTGTCTGAGCAGTTCAGTGTTTTCCCTAGGAGGCAGGATCAGGATGAAGCCATTGCTTCTGGACCTGGGGGCTCAGCTGTCTGGTGCATACACTGGGGTGTGAGGAAGCCTCAGGAGTTTTCATGTCTTCCTGGGGGATTTGACCATTTTTCTTGCCTCAGAGGTGATTGCTTTGTAAAGCACAAGGGAGTTGTGAGGCTGTAGTTTATTCTGAACCCCTTAAAAAGCAAAAAACCTACTGCACTTTGCATGCAACATCAAACAGCTGTTCATCTGAGAAGGGAAGAAAAAGACCCTGTAGGCTGTTGCTTAGGGCAGCCAGCTGGAAGGTGTGTGAATTAGAAAATATTTTGAGTGAGTAGCAACAGTTGAAATGAAATCCTGAAACATCACTTTCCCTTGTCCCTACATCTCCCCAGACACCAGCCCCTGAACTGTGCTCTTTCCAGTTGACCTGGTGGAGGGGAAGCCCTGAAAAATTCTTTCCCTGCTGATGGAGTTGTTGGTTTCCAGGCCAGGAGGAGGGGAAGGCTGGGTGGCCCCAAGGATGCTCCTAGCTGCAAACACCAAGCGGAGACAAGCCCCCCTCAACACTGGGGTGGAAGTCACTGAGAGAGGTGGCATTTGAAACACCTTCTTCCTTGGGATTTCCTGCAGCATAACTTGGGCTTCCCTACACATATCAGGCTGGCTGTAATGAGTCCTGTTTCCCAGACACTACTTCTCCCCACATGCCTCCTAGGGAGCTGCTGTGTCTCCTTTGGTGGGTCTACTGGTTTGCAGGATGCACAGGAGTCTGGCCCTGGGGCTGATGTCCTCGCGTGGGTTTAGGGCAGAGGGACCCAGCAACTGTCCCAGCATCACAAAGTAGGATTGAGATGGTGGAGTAATGTGGGTTTTCAAGGTAGTATCACTGACTTAGCATTTATTGTTCACTAGATCACATTCTCTCATTCTTTCTCTGGAACTCCACTACCTGGAGTCATGAGTCTATCAGAGAATTTCAATTTGGGGATTTTCTAAAGCATGTTCTCAGCCCTTTGTGCTGCAGAGAACAGACTGAAAACACAATACCTCTCCTCTTCCCCTGCTCCATAAAGCAATTAGGGAGTCCAGATCCTCTCATTCTAAATTTTGTTATTTTAAGCCATTTGTAAAAGTTTTGAACACATGGAGTAGATAATCCTACAGCCCAGAGGTCCTTGTGCCTAGACCACCCAGCCTTTGCGAATATCAACACATGTCTTCAATTTGTAATGTATTTTGCAAAAGCTCTTTCAATTTCTTGAAACAGGCACTTGATACCTTGAACATTCACTTTGCTGAGCACTGGCCTCTTTTGGAGTATTCGTGTGCTTTTTGTCTGTGTGATGGAGAGGCTGCTGTCACTTGGTCAAAAGGAAGATAATATATGCAGTTGCATATTTGCGTTGCTCATCTTCTGGTGTGTTGAACAGATGATGCCTCAGTCCTTTGTGCAACTTTCAAAATGAGTATCCTAGAGAGACCTGCATTTTCTGGTTCAGAAAGAATTTTAAGCACAATGAATCAAAAGAGTATGATTCTTGAAGCACTTGTATGGGAAATTTATGTCTCTGCTGCTTCCAAGATGAAAAACCTGATGTAGGCTATAAATTTACTTAGAGTTTTGCCTTTAAAACTCAGCCTGTGACTTCTCATGGGAAACAGTGGATGGGTAGATATAAATCAACCTGTACTAAATGGAATGGGTGACTTCAGAAAGAGAAATCTGTTCCAAAGCACATGCTCTTTGTTGCAGTGTTAAGCTGACCTCAAAGCCATTGTTATCATTTCACTCATCTGCACACACAAGACCCTCTGGCATGAGTTTGGTGGCACTTCCAGACAGTTGAGCTGGTGTGAGTAGGAGTAGAGTCCTCCTGAAGGCTAAAAAATCATGCTTGGAGCATTCCTATAGTTTTCCACCTGTGTCAAGAAAGACAGAGAGGTTTTCCCAGTACTGGCCAGGGGAAAGAGCAGGATAAATTGGTTTGGGGCAGCACAAGAGGCTGGTTACCCCATGACTTACACCCAGCTTTGGCTACCCACAGCCAGTGATGGTCATCCTGCGTAGCTGATGTGAAAGCAAACCCTGAACTGCTAAGCTGGGACAGAGAGGAAAAAAACCCAACAACTTACATTGCTATGAAGGCACAATCCTATGTTTATTCCTGACTAGTTTACATATAAACACGGCTGCTGACAGGTTATTTTGGTAAAAAAGGCAAGAGCTCATTGTGTCCCTTCGTTCTGCTGCCTACTCCGCATGGGTGGAGTTTCACTGAAATCAGCTGGAGCCCTTCCACATACAGCAAATGGCAGGATTAGCAGAGATGTTTTGCAAATACCCTTCTTACTCAAATAACCTATTAGCTAACATGCTCCACTGAGTTGCAATCACTAGTAGGGTTGTTTCAGTTTATAGTTTCTATGGTGAGTAGAGTGTTTCTGGAAGCTGGGCTATGTGGGTTTTTTCCCTCTACTTGGAAACATTGTGTTGAGGAAAGTGGATATCCTTAGATGTTTTGAAACACGTTCCTCTGGGGGGGAAAAAAAAAAAAAAGTGTTCCCTTTTGAATGTTTAATAATAAAAAATCATTTTCATGATGCTAGAAGCTGTGGATTAAATTGCATGTCTGGATGATCATTTAGCAAGATATGGAGTTACCGCAAAACTAGATGCAAGTTCAGAAAGCAACCAGGCACTGTCTGAGTTTGCAGCTCTGGTGAACTGTCACAGAGTAGGTCAATGGAGAGCTTGTGGCATCACACAGGGTAGTTCTGGGATTGAACCCCACACGAAGCAAATCTCACCATTAAAACACAGAATATGGAGCTGAAAGGCAGGTCCCATTGATAGCTCTGACAAAAAGCTCACTGTCTGTCCCTCTGCTCCTCTGTAACCTGGAGCAATGTCTCAAGACAGCCCCAGAGGGGTCCCAGGGGTGTTGTAAGCATCTGATGATGATGCTGGTGGTGGGTGACTGCTGTTGTGTCAGCCCCTTTGGCAGATGGGGATGGAAAGGAGGCAGTGCAGAAAGGTGTTAGGTATGTGTGGGCAACAATTCGTTTTGTAGGTGCTGTTTTAGTTGTACTTGGGGAGGGTTCAGCACCAACACCTTCTCAGGGTGTGTGTCCTTTAAATTATTTATTATTAAACCCAGTGGCAGGGTTTGGCTGACCATTGCTACAGCCACAGGTTTGGCTCCTCAGCCCTCTCTTGGCTGTTCATGTCCAACAGAAGCAGCTATGTCCTGCAGAGGAGAGATGGGTGTGTAGAAACATCAGGCGACTGCTGATAGGAATGTAGAATATTTGAGCTATTTTGCTTTTTGTGTATAAAGCTCGGTGTCAGCACCAGAAATGCAACAAAAAAAGCAAATGTTAGAAGGGAGAAGAGTCAAGAACTGAAGAGTAACAGCTTCTGGTAACTACATGCACTTTTCTACCCATTAGTTTGAAGGCGTAATCCCTAAATCATACCAGCCTCACCAGTATGTTTTGTGGGAACCATTACTGTCTCTGGGAGCTGCAAGTAAAAACACTGTTGTTACACTCATACCTTTATATCACATATAATGGTTCTTGTCTAATTTACTAAGCAGCACTGTTCAGTGTCACATTGTGTGGGCATTGGAAGTATTATTTGGTAGTCTTTTTTAATTTTAAACATTTCTGAAATGCTAGGCATATAAATTGATGCTTTTAAGTTTGGGGTAAAAAGGGAAAAAAATTAGAAGAGTGTCACTGCTTTTAACTGGTGTATCATCTCAATGCCATGCTTTTAGCAACTGCCCAGCAACCTTCCTCCTCCTCCAAGAAGAGGCAGTCAAAATCTGTCCTGTGGGGACACTGTGTCCTGGACCACACTCCACCAATGAGAAAGTTTTTGAATTCCACTGGTGTATGAGATTGTGGATGTCAGATATAAAAATGCAAAGCACTTACTAAAGGAAGAAACTCCTTGGAAAGTAAAAATGGAAGTGTTAAAAATTTGGGGACTGAACAGAATTCCCTTTTGTGACTGTGACTCAGATAGATGAAGTGGCTACGCCTAGGTTTGTGGTGAAACTCAAACCAGAACAGAAGTCTAGGGACTCCTACAACCCAGCAAGTGATACGTCTCCCCCCTGGTTAATCCATCTTCTTCTGAATCATTTATGGTTGTTTTTGAGGCTGCTTATGAAGTTCAGAGGCATTAGGCTGGAGAAGGAAGTGCAGAGAGGCATTGCATGTGCTGTCAGCCCCCCAGCAGCGTGTCCATCTGCTCTCGTGCGCTAACGAATACCTGCTGCGTGAGGCCTTTCAGGAAGCTCCAATCTTCAGGGCTTTTTGCATTAAACTTTAATATGCTCTATGTGTGTTTGTCGTGTAGGAATTCAATGACACAAAATGAACTGCTTAGCAAAGATGGGGCATATTAGCTGACTTCTACCCCAGGCTGTGGGCCACCAGCCTCTGATGAAGAAGAGGCCAGCTCGGGCTAAGGTGCCCTTTTGCAAAGTTTTTCCAAAAAGGAGAGGGGAAACACATCAGCACCATAAGAGATCCCATCTTGTGTTTTTAAATACTTTCTTTGTTTGAGCTCCCTGATCTCTCCAAAAAGACACATGAGGAAAGTTCTCAGTGGAGGCCCAGCAAAGCTGCCAAGAAATGCACACCAAATGAACAGGGCCACAACCACTTCAAAAGTAAGCTCCAATAACAATCCAAATGCCCAAATTCAGTGTATTACCCATCTAGAAGCAAGTCCTCAAAGTCAAAGGCATTAGATCTGTATATGCTTAATCTTAGAGGAACATTAGTTTGGAGATTCCTGAGCACAGTTTCACCAGACCTAGCTTAGAAGCAGGGACACAGCTGGAGCTGGTTTATGCCTTTTGTGATAAAAGTTGAGTATCTGTGTTAGTTTTTTTCATGTTAGACATTGGAGATTCCTCCTTTCATGTATATAGAGTCCAGTGTGTTTTGCTTTGAGTTGGTGGCAAACCATTGCTCAGGGGATAATGGTATTGTTCTAGGTTAAAAACTAAATCCACATGGAGAAGATATAGCTTAACTATAGGATAACTCAGTGTTCAGAGTGTTAAGTGTTTCTGGTAGCCTATGGACAGACTGCTGTGTGCAAGTTTCCTGAGTTAGTGCTGGCATAAACAGTCCTGATAAAATTCAACTTGTGAATTCTATTCATGATCTTAGAGTTTATTAAAATGCACTGAAAAGGAAGGTGACATTGTAAAACAGAATTAATAGTAGTGCCTTGTAAAGCCTGAAATATCAACATGAGTGGCTTGAGTGCAGTCCTAATCACAGTAAATTTGGAGTGGAAATGAGCTCTTCCAGTTCCTTCTGAAATCTTTCTCTGGAGTAGAGCTCATGGTCACTCTAGGAATGTTTAATATTTGATGTTTGGCATCATGTGCTCTGTTCTGCTCCCCCTCTATTCTGCACTGGTGAGACATCACCTGGAGTATTGCATCCAGTTCTGGGCTCCCCAGTTCAAGAGAGACGGGGATCTGCTTGAGAGAGTCCAATGGAGGGCTACAAGGATGATGAAGGGACTAGGACACGTGCCTTATGAGGAAAGGCTGACACCTGGGGCTCTTTAGTCTGGAGAAGAGAAGACTGAGAGGGGATTTGATAAATGTTTATAAATATCTGAGGGCT
>JANHGN010016270.1:22009-66862 GCA_024605025.1 Megaceryle maxima
CCTCTTCTCACTCATGCCCTGTGACAGGACAAGGGGGAATGGATGTAAGCTGGAGCACAAGAGGCTCCACCTTAACAGGAGGAACTTCTTTACTGTAAGGGTCACAGAGCACTGGAATGGGCTGCCCAGAGAGGTTGTGGAGTCTCCTTCTCTGGAGACTTTCAAACCCCGCCTGGATGCGTTCCTGTGTGACCTGTGCTAGATTGTCTGATCCTTCTCTGGTAGGGGGGTTGGACTTGAAGATCTCCAAGGTCCCTTCCAACCCCTGACACCCTGTGATACCCTGTGATATTAACTACCCTGCAGTGGTACAGCACTTAACAAACCTACCTACTGCAATGAATTGCCTATAGTGTGTGTTCCTACAGAAGTTCTGTTGTTTATGAACACTCCAGCTGTGATCACATTATAGTGATAGCTGTATTCTGCTCTGGTGTAAGGCATGGGCCTCATCCTGACATCTGCAGTCCTGCTTCTGCTAAGAGCTCTCATCCTCTAGCATTCAAGGTGCAAAAAAGTGTTGCCTGTGGAATTTTTCTTCCACAAGAAGAAAGAATTTGCTAAAATGTAGCAGCATCTGGTTCTCATTTGGGAAATTAGTCATTTATCCAATTTTCTAAGATTGAGAAATGAGGTCAAATGACTTCAGTTCAGGGACCGAGTTGGTGGATCAGGTTGATTTACATCTCAGGATGCTCTTAGTTCTCTCCTTTGGCCAGCAGATGATAGAAAAGAGAGCTTCCAGCATTACTGCACTATTGCCTGTTTTTTCTGTAACTTATGCACAACCATATGTTAAAACTCTGTAAGATTCCATCATGGTGTTTTCCCAATCCTGCATATGTTTTCTGATTAGATATGTGTGCTGGATTTAGCCAAATCTCCACTTAAGCGATGTACTCTTATGTATTCTAGGTCATTTGCTCAACAATTTTATTGTAAGGTTGGAATAACAAGCACAGATCTTGGCAGAGTTCTGTATGGCAGGAACAATTTATGTCTTCATATAAATACATATGAGCTTTCCTGAATTAAAAAAAAAAAAAAAAAAAAAAACAAAACCCAACCAAATTAGTTAATTTGTCTGTGGTTTTCCTGGCAACTCAAGTGTAACCAGGAACAGTAACTGGAGAGACTCAGAGCTGTTGCTTTTGCTCTTCTTTTAGGCAAACATGTTGGGCAGCTCTTGGACTGTTTCACCTGCCTCCTTTGGTCTCAACCCACTCACAGATTGGTCCTAGGCACCTGCAGAGGGGAAAACAGCAAAAACCTGATGATTTTGTCCTTGCCAGAGCCAGCTTGCCCACCTGGTTGGCCTCTGCCAGCATCCCCCTCCCCAGGCAGGCTGGCAACAGCAGGGATCCTGGTGGTACGCCAAGTGGGGCAGGCACAGCTCCAGCTTTGGTGGGGGGTATGGAGCAGGCACCTCTGCATGGGTTACAGGCACCACTGGCACCTCTGGCTGGCTTCCTGCCACCACAGGGGACCCTCCTGATTGCAGACCAGAGCCTGCTGCCATAGGCACTGTGCAGGTATTTCCAACAGACAGCAAGCACATGGCAGTTACTATCCTGAAGAGTTTAAGATCGAATCACTGGAAGGAGAGATTTGGCTCAGTTACAGTACTGGTTATCACGACCAGAGCCAGATGCTGGGTTGTGACAAAATCACCTATTGTGAAAACAAGGTAATTACATGTCTGGGTTATCTGTGAGTTGAATTAGTTCTTTCCTAGTCACTGAAATGAAATGCAAGCACCTAAGCAGTGCAGTGCTGAGTTGTTCAGTGAAGTACCTCCATCAGCATGGCTACCTAAATGTGGTTCTGCGTGGTGAGAAGGTCACACATCACTTCTAGAAACAAGAGAAACTTTGAAGAATGCATTAAATCTGTGCTGACTCTGAGATCTGGCCTTGCTTGGGACAGCAGCTTAGAATGATAGGCACCATCTCTTGCTCTGTTTATTTCAATATATTACCAAGCATTTCTCTAAAGCAGGCATTTAAATTACCCTCATTTTATACCTTTTTTCTTCCCCTTGGTACCCAAACATCCCTCAGCTGCAGTGGACCCAATGCAATGCCAGCAAATTGAAAGGACTTCTATCATTGGATCTGCAGGCAAGGTTTGTTACACACACATCAAAACTTTGTATTATTTTAATAGCTTATTTTTCTCAGAATGCACATGAAAATCATACAGATGATTTCTAGCAGGACAGTGGTTCATGCTGAGCCAGCAAATAATTTTATAGTCTTATTTTGAATCACTCTTGGAACAAGTCTTAGCTCTGCATACACAACTAGGCCAAAAAAGCAGGAAAAAAAAAAAAAAAAAAGAAGGAAAAAAAAAAAAAAAGTGGAAAAAAAGACACAAGGCCCTTTGTCCTCTCTGGAATTTGTTTAAAACCTCAGGGATGAATAAGGCACTTTATGTAACCCAGCCTGGCTATAAATAGGAAGCAGCACCTTAGCCTCTATGTGGACTAGGGAACTGAGATGTTTCTCCTCAGTTATGATCATATTTGAGAGGCACAGCTTCAGTCTGAGAGGTGCCCCTATGCTCAAGGATCACTAAAGGTAACCAGGGGCACTGGCTTTTGTCCAGAGAGAGACCTTGAACTAGAAGGAAGGTGCTAGGGCCAGGAAGAGTCAAATGGCTGCATTGCCTTTGCTTTTGTTTTCCTGTTGTGCTTTAAGCACCAAATCCTCCTGGTGTATAGTGTCCCAAACCCCATCTTAATTTTTTTTCTTGTTCCTAATGGAGCAAAATTGTTCTCAGCAGGGTGGGAGTGACTGCTCATCCCTGTGGTACTTTGAGGGCTTCATGGTAGAAAAGGCACCAAGAGCTGCTCTTCCCTCTCTGCAGAGACCCTTCACTGCAGTTGGGTTAGCTCCTGTCCCACTAAGGGACACCATCTCAGCACACCAGGCTGCACCACTGGGCCAAATTAATCCAAAACAGGATGCACCTGAGATTTAGAGAAACCTTTTCTGCAGCAGGTCCCAGCCCTTGAGCTCATGAGGAGGGGGAGGATGAGCTGCCCCAGTGACATGTGTGTCCTTCTGGGGAACAGGAAGACTAGTAGCTGGACATGGTTGTTAAGAATTAATAAACCAACTAAGCTGCTTCCAGAGCCAGTGCACTGCATAGCTACATGGAGAACAGTTTTGTGTCCAATTCACTTTGTTTTGCCTCACTTATCAATTTTGGGAAAAAATGCTAGTTGCTTCCCTCCACACACCCAAGCTAGGAGTTAAAGACCAGTACCATTGAAAGAGCACCCAAGTTGTTGGTTTTCATCCCATGTTCTATTTATTTTGTTCTGCCTCTGTGTTTTTAGTTGCAGTTCTGTACTTGCAAGACCTCACCAGCCCAAAAACCTAATCCAGGAGGACATACAGGGCTACCAAGGGATGGCTGGTTTGATGACAGAGGTACCTGTGCTACTTCTTTCTGCCCAAATCATCATCAGTGAATAGTTGACAGCAACAATAAATTATTCTTAAGTTTCCTGCACTGTGGTATCTGGAGGTTTCCTCAGATCCCAGGTCTGGCTGTACATCCCAGCAGCACCCCAGTCCCAGGGGTTTTCATGGCTTCATCATCTTCTGAATAGTAATGCGTGGGGGTACAGTTGTCAGGGGTATAGAGGACACGTGGATATGTGACAATATCCAACCTATGTTTCATAAATTAAATGACTAATTCATAAAGAGAATTTTTCACTCTCCAGGAGCCATGCCAAAGCTGAATGCTGGCTTGATTGCAAACATCCATTTAATGGCTGGACTCAACTGCAATCACAGGTATTTTAAACAGATTTCCTTCAGTGTGTGGGCATGAATTGTCAGGCAGGATGAAAATATCCTTGTCCTCTGTTGTGCAAGGTCTGGGGTCTGAGAGCTGAGCATGAGGAGAATAGCTCCTGCTCTGTCTTCCCACCTCCCTAGAAGCCCCTGCTCCTCCACTTCTGCCCACACTCCTAGCTGGGCTCATGTTGTGTCTCCAGAAAGGAAGTCTGCTAAGGTTAGATGTGAAGTTTTTGGACTCTTCATGGCAGAAATATTGGGAGAAAATGGAGGAAACTATTTCATCATTAAAATGCAACTTTTTTGATTCTCTGTTTGGTTTTGTTTGTTTGTATGTTTGTTTGTTTGCATGTTTGTTTGTTTGCTTGTTTTAAGAGAGAAAACCAGAAACTTTGTTAAAATCTTAGTTTTCCAGAACTGAGTGAATTTAAACTTTGGAGAGGTACTGTCTCAAAAATGAGAGCCACAATGTGTTTCCAAAGACAAAGGGAAGAAGGGTGTTTTGCTCTAATTTGTGGTGGAAGCAGTACATATGAGTATCACCTTTTATAACATGAATGTGATGGATGTGCTGTTTGTTACAGGAGTCATGGCTCCCTGTAGCTGCCAGGGTTCACCTTTCTCCACAGAAGAATCCACATAAATATTGGATTTGGAGAGAGAAAAAAATAATAATAAAAACACAAAGTAGGATTGATTTGATTTAGATGTAACATTTTTCAGTTTAATGTCATAAAAGACAGTTCTGTGTCTTACTAGTGGTTTAAATAAAGGCTAATTCCACTGAAAATGTTATCTGCTCCTTTAGACAGGAATGTCAAGCAGAATACATATAAAAGAAAGAACCACTAATCAGTTACCTGTTTAAAAATAAATTAAAATGTCTTCTGTCAGTAGGCCAACACTAAATGAACCTGAGGAATCGGTGGATTTAAGTGTAAAACATGTCAGAGCAAGACAACAGTATTCCCATGCTCATACTATATAATTAATTACAGATAAACTCCCCCAGCCTTTAGACTCAGGGAAGAGAAGCAGGGTGCAGCACAGATCTCACAGCAATGTAGAACTGACACCAGCTGAAACCGCATCCCCTGGAGCCATCAGGTAGCCTTGCATCCTTATGAGGCTGAACACCATCATACACGATCCAGAAAAACCCCAGAGGGATGGGACAGCTCCTAGGGAGGTAAGGAGGCAGTGTCAGTCCTTCTACCACCCTGCCCCCAGGGTAACGTATGCCAGGACATGAGATTTTCCATACATGGTGCATGGAAACTCCAGTACTGAGTGACATTAAACATCAGGTTTGCAAGTGCTGCAGTGCCAAAGCTGGGCTCGTTGCCTCCATCTTGGGATACAGAACATTTCTCTAACCATTCCAGCACTGCCCACCAGGCACAGCAGTGGTAGGTCCCTGGACTGACTGGGGAAAAACTGGCTTTGACACCAAGCAATGCTTTTTGCCATGCTGGTATACCTGTCTCAGTGAGCAGCAGCTGCTTTTGAGATAGGAAAGTAAAAGGGAGTCTCACCCTTCAGTTATCTGATCCTTTGCTTTCAGTAACTTGATGTTTTGGGAAAAAATTGGTTGTTCTGTGGCCGACTATCTCTGCTTCTCATCTTCTAGGCCACGTGACCCTGTTCTTCTTGCATGGGGTTTAGGTTTCTAGTAATGTGAGTTCCTGCTGGGTTCCACGATAGCCTTTCCAGAAAATGTTCAAAATGTGCATTGCATTAAAAGGTGAATGAAGGTGAACGAAAAGCTCACAAGGCAGGGTACCACCCAGGACCAAGGGTCCCATGCCAAGCAGGCAGGCAAGAAAATCCCTAGACAGAAGCAGTGAGCACGGAGCTGCCTGGTCTAGGAAGGGCTTGAAATAAAGAGATGGAGATGGTCATTGATGTAAATCTGAATTTCTCCATGTAAGAAGCATGTGGGTGAAGGGCCAGTGTGAGTATTTGCATACCACGTGGCAAAGGCAGGCTTAGAGCAGGCTTTGTTCCTCTGTATTAGCTGTATTAGTGGTAGGAGAGGAGCTGCACACCACCAAAATAACCCTTTGCATTTTTACAGCAAGACACTGTGGATACACCACTTCTTACATTTGATCCAGTATAGGCATTTAATAGGCTAAATGGTGTAATACATCTACAGGACATACATTAGTCAAGTATTATGTACAGGTAGCATTTTACAAAATTAGAAAGAACTGAAATAGAGCAAAATCCAACAATGTCTTACTCCATAAAACTTCCTTTCTGCACTACATGAGATATTCTACAAGCTAGACTAGAAAAATATGACAATGTTTTTTTTTTCCTTTTTAGTTTCTACAAAGCTTTAATCCAGAAAAAAATACAAAACAACTATCAAGTTTATTAGAGAGACAACACTTGCACACAGACAGAGTAAGAAGACGTTCATAGACCTGCAAGTTGAATAAATAGGGCTTGTTTTTATAAAACAAGTTTCTCTCTATCTTGCTCTCCTATTTTAGGGCTTCTGGCCCATGTTCAGAAAAATGGGAGGAGGAGTTTGGCTTTGTGTGGTTGTTAAACTGAGGCCACACAGCTTTAGGAAAACGCTTTAGTTTGAAGCATCTATTTGCTTCAGGTAAAATACTTCAAGGGAGCAGCACAAAAGAGGGAAAAGGAAAGAGAAGAGTAATTAGGCTGGAAGAAGGAAATCTGGCATTTCTGTACGAGCTGTAGCTTTATGTACTAGGATGAAAAAAGTAGCGCTGCACGGCGTGTTTTTTTAGGGTGTATGTAGTATTTTCTTGTTTCTTTGGGAAACTTATTTAGGGAAGTGCCATTGACCTCAGGTGGAAATAGGATAAGGGCCATCCAGAGCAGGAAGGGAGGGAGCGTCTGAAAGCAGATAGAGAGCACATAAAATTGGGGGAAGTGTTTCAAGCAACTGTTTTTCCTTTCATGAAGTGAAAAGCGAATTAAGTGGTATGTCTAACGTCATTCCTCATGGAGCTGGGCAGATGCAGACTGAAAGGAAATCACACAGCTAAAAATATGTCGTCACCGTCGTTGTTTTCCCCCTGGAGCTTTATAAAACTTCTTGATGGTCGATGGACAAGGAGCGTTTAAAGAGCACCTCACACAGCCACCTTGCCAGTGCAGCTCTCCTCCCACCACAAACACCTGCAGACATGTCCAAGCCTGCTCACATCCTACCCAAACGCATAGCTTCAGTTTGTTCTTGCCTTGTGGCTTTACCAGAAAACTGTCACCAGTGAAGGGGGTGACGGGGCTGGCAGCCAGATTTAGGAGGTGCTCTTGAAACCTTCAGTTACTCTGGCAAAATTCGGTGCTCTGACCAGAATCCCACTCATCCAACAAAATAATTCCGTGACAGCATAGGTAAGAAAGTCTACATCAAGAAGGCAAAACAGATTGCTATATAGATTGAGAGAACAAAGTTTAACTGAAGTAGCACATTATACTATACCACACTGTTTTTAAAAAGGGTCCTAGATCCCAAACACTCCAAATAATGAGCTATAGTTTTGTACATAAATTAATGTTGCTTTGGAGTAAAATAGTCTCTTTCCTTTGTATTAAACATTCATTGCACAGAATTCTTTGTAAGTAAATATATTAAATTTGGTTGCTATGAAGGTATAAACTTATCTTAGTAATATATCTGGCCAGTAAATTTTATCCACCATCACAGAATTAAAAGTTGCTGTTAAAGAAAATTATTACTGGAGAAAAGAAAGCACTTGAAAGTCAACTTAGGAGTTAATGCTGGAAGAAATCCTGTGATTTCATTCTACCTACAGTGAGCAGCTTCTTCCGGCTGCAACATTAATTGGAAGTACAGACCCCATCCAGCCCTGCAGAGATGGAGAAAGCCAGCTTCATAGCTTATGGGACACTCATCATTGACACAGTCAAACCCTTCTAAGTACATGCATTATCTAACTCCACCAACACTGTCCAAAGGGTAGCATTTAGGGCCAAGAACAGTGCTTCTTCTGGGACGGTGAGAGGGAGTCTCTGGAAGGTTTCATGCAGGAGGAAGTTTGCCCCTGTCAAAAATGCCCCCCAAATCCCCAAGGTAAATCTGTTGGAGGCCCAAGGTGTCCAGAGACAGCTTGCTCCACCATGACCTCTGGTCTCCAGGAGGTGGTCACACAACCAAAGCCAAGGGGGCCATGCCACTGGTGAAGGCACCCCCCAACTCACGTGCTCCTGCCAGCAGCACCGCTTGGACAGGAGAAAGGCAGGTGTGCATCCCATCACCCTGGCCCTCCTCTACCCCAATCCTACTGTGGGTGGCTTGGGGGGAACATGGCATCAGGCAAAATGGAGGACAGGTTTGGGTTGTGCTATGGAGCACCCATCACCCACACCCAACCACTGCCCAGCTCAGGTTGAGGGAGGAACAGCTGGGCTTCCACACCTACATTATGCACAAAGCATATCAAAAGAAGAATTGTCACAACAATTTCTATTAACAAGGTGGGACAAATCCAGTCCTGGCAGAAGCGGGAGCCATCTTGCTGGCTACAAGGGAGAGGAGCATGTGCCAAGCCACTGTTGAACCTGGGCCTGAAGAGTGCACGAACAGCACAATCCACCCAACCAAGCCTACAACAGACAGCCTCACTCCACAAACACCAGAGACTAGCTAATCCACTTCGTCAATGTACAGCAAGAAAATGTTTCCAAAAGGTGTGAGCCTCACTGAAAAGGCAGCTAAGAAAAGGCTGGTTCATCCAAATTTGCACACGTTAGCCCAAGGGAGAGAACTGCTCTGGGCTGCCCCGGGGCAGCAGCCTGGAGGCAAATCTTACACTTGTGTCTCTATACAAAAGTTACAAAATCAAATGGTGACATTATATTACATCTATTGTCCATAATATCACAGTGCTAGTTTTAAATGGCTGAAAACAAGAAAGGTTTTAGATTTAAGACATTCCTCCTGTAGAAATGTAACCCCTTTGTTCTGCTGTGATACCTGAAAGCAGCCTTGCGTAAAAAAGGTAAAACCAATGACATGTGCTAATTGACATTAGGAGCATTTTTCCCTTGATAATCTCGTATTTCCTAACATGTCCCATTGTTTCCCAAGGAAAAATTAAACAACTAATATGAATCCCAGCCTGAAAATCAAAATATTGAAAAGAACAGTTCTAAAGCCCAGATGCTTCTTACCAGGTGCTAGCTAAATAAAACCCTTTCAGATTTAAATACAGATTACTTTGACATGTCTTCAGAGTGTTAGCTTTCCAACAACTTTCCCAATGAAGTTTCACTTCTGAGGCCATGCAGTCCCTACTCTTCCTCTTCAGTTCTGCTTTCCAGAGTATCTGTACTGTCTTCCACTTCTTGAGCTGCATGAGCTAAAGTATCTGCAAAGAAATGGCTCATCAGTATTTATTTCCCCATACAAGTACAACAGCCTTCCCTTGATTCCCTGCTCCACCAGGCAGCTGATCTGTTAGGGTCATCAGAGGTGATAAGACATGACATGAGCAATTTCCTCTTCTTGCAAACCAGTAGTTAAACATGGAGTAGGGAACTCTGAGTGCATTGTAGTCTGACTTTACAGGAGACTTGAAACCTCAGGACAGATATCAGTGAGATGAGGTGATGATCCCTATGGATAGCCACCATAGTGGCAGGGCTACCCAATGTTGTAGTGAAATCTGCTTGAATTGTTAGTCCCAAACACATAACGAATCCTACCTAACATCAATGCACAAAAACAACACAGAGGCCATAATGTGCAACCTGGAGGTCAGGTAATTTCTTTCTTCTTGAATGATTAAACCTTGTGGTTGCCACCACTCAGAAATGACAACTGGAATAGCAAATGATACTGACACTTCAAGATCAGACCATTTGTCATCACCCCTGTTATAGTAAGGGACGGTTCATCTTACACACTATCCTGGTTGCTGTCTCTGGGTGCTTGGGTTGCAAATGTTGTTGCACTGAAATGGAAATCATGTCACTCTTTAAGAGAAAAGGAGAGCACTGAGATGAAAAAAAAACAGAAATAAATAGACCAGTTCCACACTGGACCATTCCCTGTGCAAGCTACATTCTTACCTTAGCTCTTATCTTAAGCTCTTATCTTTAGGCTTATTTACCCTATAGTGACAGTACAAGTCATTATCTATGTATTTGCAAGCTCCTTCTACACTAACGCACTCCTGGGACACCATGATGCTTTGAAAATGTGCAGCTGTTAAACACTTCTCTTCCAGGCTAGGAGATAGGGGAGGTAGATGTGTCCTACTGAACAAGATTACTGCTTCCTAGAGTGAACTGCTCATGTGCAGTGACCTGCTTGTTGGCCATGCAAGTGGCCAGCACTGAGCCTGACATGGATGAAAACACCACGTGCTCAAAAGCTAGGAGAAAATTTTCAGTCCACAGGACTCCCTCTCCAGTGCAGGTGTTTCGGGGACCCTAAAGCACCTATTAACTTCAGTTAAAGTACACTATTAACTTCAGTTCATGGCATGGCCTAAAACCATTTTTCTATGGAGAACAAAGATGAAAATTACTCATTCAGACCTTCCAGATCCATCTGCTGCTGCTGGACACAGGCTCTTTGGTCACCATGAAGACCTTTGTCCTCTGCTGATTTCAGGTCATCAGGAGGCCAGCGCAGCTCCCCACTCTCCACCTCCCCGGACTCGGTTGGCTCCACCACAATCGACGGCAGTCTTTTGGACAGCTTGGGATACTTCTCACGTGAGTCTGGGAAGGCCTGGTGAGACATTTGGAGACATGTGCATCAAAGCCTTGCCCAGGGATGCATATTCAGAGTAAGAGGACTACATGCTCCATCTTAGCATCATTTCTATGTTTGATATGCACTCCCATATCCATTGAACTCCCTGTGCTCCTGGCCAGCCAAGCATGGAGGCAGAGTGGCTGTAGGTCTCAGCACATTCTCCTCTGCACATGCTGTCCCTTGTTGGGCAAAGAATTGACTTTGCTTGCTAGTGCATTAGGCAGACAATTGCTTGGACTGGTGTGATCCAACATGTGTTGTAAAAATGGATACTTAGGTGAAAAAATTCATTATGCTGCCAAACACTCATTTTTTAGCTCTGGTGGTTTTTTAGGACACAAAGGTCACTGCCATAGTGCTAAGTTAAGTGGCTGCTGCAGCCCTTCTAGCTGCTGTTCTCTTACTCTGATGTGATATTCATGTTTTCTTGCAGTGACAGTATTAAGAAGCCGCCATTCTGCAGAGCTATTTTCTATAATGTGAAACACTGTGTTTTATGATGCATTCATGCAAAACAGGTAGCCCCAGAGATCATCTTTACACAGTGGATGGTGCCAGCTACTATTTTAATTTGTCATACTGAAGCTCCAGGTCAAACACTGTGCAGCTATTAGAGCTTGAAGCTGAACTATGTCTTTTTAGTGAAGGATACTGTAACACATAAAAGTGCTTTCTTGTTTTCAGCATCACTGGTCCATTTAAATCTCTTGGAGTACTTTGCTTTGGATTGGGGTTTTTTCCTAGTTTGGGGGTTTTTTTGAGGAAAAATTATGTTAACACCCTGGAGGAGCTGGAATAAGACAAATCCTATTGTTGGTTCACTGAAACCTTATCTGCTGGCTTCTCAAATTTCCATATACCTGTACCACTGGGTTGTAGATTCCTCCATGCTGGCTGAGTTTTATTTCATTTGTAAAAATAAAATCAAAGTGCAGACAAGAGGATTGAACTAGGAGTTAAGAGCATGAACCATCCCAGGTTAACTCCAGTTAACACCCTGACACAGGTGTGCTGTGCTAGTGGGATCTCCACACACATCTGCAACACATCCAGCACTGAACCAGAGTCTCTGGTTAGACTGAGCACTGCTGGTCAGGTGAGCCAGTCTCAGCACAGCTCCTGCTACAAGCACAGGCAGATGTTCCCTAACCACCACAGAAGAATGCACATCCCCCAGGACATTGCTAAGGACCTGGGGTGTCATAACCCATTGGGGTGTTTGCTCCATGGCTTTTGCAACCTTCCTTCATCCCAGTAGCTGCTTTTTCTAAAAGCTTAGGGCTTAATTGTCCCACTTGGCATCACAGCTGGCACAGGAAGGTGCCTCCCAAGGAAGCCCTTGGGAAAGGTAGTTTTCTTCCTACATGTCTAGGAAGCAGCATGGAGAAGAACAGTAATTCTCATCCTCATGCCCTTGCTCCCCATGTTAGTGTTGTGAGGATTCGTTACTCTTTGCAAATCTACACAAAGATGAAAGCTGTTGTATATTATTGTTCATGTTGCAAAGTGAGACAATTAAGAAGAAATGTCTTTTGTGAGAAAAACCTCTCAGTGCAACTAGACCAAGTGAATCACGTAAGGTAAACCACTCTAAGGCCTCCCTGAGCTGCAGCCACATGCACATAACTCCTGATCAAGCAATGCAGCTTATGCTGCCTGTTGGAGAAGTTTCCACCAACTTCCCATTACACAGCCTCCTCTTGAGCTGTTTATAATTCAGAAAGACATTTCCACGGCAGCTGCCTTGACTGGCAGGATTGTTTAAGAAAGTGCTAATACAATCCTCTTATTTCCAAATAAGAGAACAAGGTAAAATCTCCTTGGCCAGGACAGGTCCAGAAACATGCCTGAGCAGCAGTGTACTCTTTTCTTCAGACCCGTGGTGGAGCCCAGCTCCCTGAGCCTCACAGCTCAGCTGGCAGAAAATAGCTATAAAATTGTGGGCAGATTGCCTTGTTTCCCCCCAGTGCTGCACATGCAGGTGACAGTGCCCTCTTCCCCAGGCTGCTGCTCAGCCTGCTTGGGTGGCAGAGGGATGTGTGACAGCCGCTGCTGGCAACAGGGATCCAATACAACAAATTTTCCACTTTTTTGTCTGCTTTCTGAAGCCCTTAAGAAAGGATACACATTGATCTAAAAATGTCCTAAGAGCGGATTAGAACGTCTGCAGCAAAATTTAGGAAAGGCACCTGTGTGGCCTCGGCTATTTTTGTTTGTGTCATCCTCATATGGTCTTTTCTCACACCAATCACATAATGTGTTTTTCCACCGAAGCCCAGTATTTACCACGTCCCTCCAGGAATGAGTCAGGACTGGCAGGAAGCAGAGCTGCCTGTCGGGCCTCACTGTGTTTTTCTGCGGAAGCTGGAGTATGTGACGAGTGGGCAGGAGACTGCAGGAAGAGAAGGACCGGTCTCCTGGCCAGAGCACTTGGAAGCTGCTGGAAGAAACCTAGTTTTCTCCTGCGTCACTGACTTTGCACTATCATTTCTTCTTGCTTTTTTGGCTCAGATGGCCATCACTAAAATGTAGATGGCGTCACCTCCTCCCAGAGGGGAAGGGTAAAGGATGTGGGGATAAACTTCTGGATCATATCATCAGCAACATGTAGAACAGTTCTAAATACACAAGTGGATTCAGAGATGGCACAGAGTTTGGGCAGTGTACACTAATAAATTAAAGAAAACCTGAGATTCAGTGAAAAAGAGGAAAGAAAACATTGGGAAACGTGCTCTCTGAGTGAGCAGTATCTATCCTGTGTGTTTGATGGGGCATGGGAAAGCCTATGGTACCCTCTTTAATTGCATGCAGCCTTTCATTACATGCACAAGTGATCTGAAAGAATCCTGTTTAACCTGCAGTAGGTTGCTCCTAGAGTAGTTTTCAGAGTCTGCTTGCAATGATAAACCTTATGTTGAAAAGCAACTCTGGTCCACCAGGACGTGTTTAGGTGGTTGTCCCTGGCAATGACACTGAGAGTCATGAGCACAACTACAGAGCACAAACTGGAGTGCAGGGGTTGTCACAAGGGCAGCTCAGGACATCGTGATCCCTCCTGCTGGAACTGGCAGGTACACGAGTGGGTGTGTGAGACCACCCCAGGACAGAAAATGCTCTTGAAGCAAATGGCCCCGGCCAGAGCTGCTGCTATGATGCCACAGACATTTATGTGAATTACACAATCATTTCAAATGGTTTCTTTTCTAAAAAGGGAGCTCCCTCTGAGCCTGAGGAAATCTAGCTCTTTACAGGGCTGTGTAAAAAGCTGTGGTACAGTGCTCTCTGGGTGTCTTCATCACACAATGGTTGCTCAGATCTGAACTCCTGATGACAGATAGCCTCTTTGCCTGCATCACCACAGGGGCCAGGCATCACCATGACCATGCTCCAGAGACCTGGTACCTGACAAAACCCTCCTGCCAGAATTCTTACCTTTTAAAAATAAAACCTAAGTAGACTCAAATTTGTATTTCAGGGCTTGTTCTTCTGGTAGCTGTGCTCTGCAATTCAACATCTACACATATAACAGTTATCAGTTGTATTAAATTGCTTTTTAAAAGCAACTCGGGATACTTTCCAGTTTTTCTTAAGTTACCTGGCTTGATGGGCCTCCTTCTTCCTCTGGAGTCTGGCTGAGCGTGAATTCCTCCATCACTGGTTCCCGTGTGTTCATCACCTCTGTCATGCTGCAAAAACTAAAGCAGAATGGGAAAACTCAGTTCTGAGCTTGGCCCCACAGTTAAGTTAGCAAAAGACATTGGCTTTTCATATTTGATAAAATAATTGTATTACAGACTGTGCTTTCTAAACAGCCCACTAGTAAGTGTTTCTTTGGCCCTCAAAAGCCAACTGTGTGCCATGACACAGAGCTGAGCATCAAACCCAGCTCACCCCCAAGAAGAGCAGAGAGAACACCCATAGAATCCCAGTGTCATCAGCAGGAAGATTCAAGTTCTCCAATGTTATCAGCAACCAGTTTATTACTGATATATGAGCTCATAAATGGCATCTGTTGACCAGAAAAAGTTACTCATGGAAATATCAGCCTTGAATTAAATTCTCATTCTGATTCTTTGTAACATCTTCAATATTTGCTCTTCCCAAATGTCTTTTCCATTTAGTCATGAGCCAGCACTTCTTTTTAAACTGTTAATTCCAGATACACCAGCTGTATTGGTGTCTAAGGGACGGATTTTCAGTAGTCTTTACTTGCCTGACTGTCCCAGAGAGGCGTTGAGTGGGATTTTCAAATGCATCAGAGAAGGTTCAACACCTAAATCTCATTTAAATCAGGAACTTAGGAACCTAAGCTTCTTACGTGCCCATTAAGCATCCTCCCTGCACTATTTGGCACCCAAGGCACTACAGTGATGTCCTCCTTGTTCCACTGGGCACTTCCAGCACCCTGGAGCAGTGGGATGTGAGCCGGCCGCTATCCTTGCTGCAGGGAGCCCAGCTCAGCCCACAGCTGGGTAGCTGCGCATGTCTATGGCACTAGAATTTTCCTCACATTGGAGATTTATAGATATAGCATTATATTGAAAAATTTGAGGGTGTCTGAAAACTTCATAACATGTATTAAGTATGTAGGAGCAAACAGAGCCTGAATCACTCTCTTTGACCTACAGTCTGAAGGGGCCACATTCAGTTTGGATGGGAACACATCAGCCCTGGCAGTGTTTGGCTCCAAGCATTTCACTCTTTCTAGCTGGCATTTGTCAGGTACAGCAGCTACTGGCTGCTGGAGCCTCCTGTAGCAGGCAGAATGTCGGCATCATCAATTACACCGCCCTGCCACCTGCCACAGCAAGCGCCCCTTTAGGCACGACTAAATGCTGCCATCAATTCTGGTCCCGCTTCACACACAAAAGCCTTCTTTGTAAAGGCTGCTCCTACTGAGAAATGCAAACTAAAACATCTTAAGGATAACTTGTTTCAGGCTTAC
Source organism: Megaceryle maxima (assembly GCA_024605025.1). Classification (NCBI taxonomy): domain Eukaryota; kingdom Metazoa; phylum Chordata; class Aves; order Coraciiformes; family Cerylidae; genus Megaceryle; species Megaceryle maxima. Next base: position 37,539 of record JANHGN010016270.1, read on the forward strand.
ATTACCAATTACCCCACAAAACTAAATTTTACAATATCTGCAATTACTACAAAACCCTTCACAATGACTTTAATTAGCTGTAGCACAGAGCAGCGTGATATTGCAGAGACTTTTACTCCCACCGCATCGTATTTAAAAAAGAGCACAGCAAACCCAGGAGACACTTGAGCTCAGCTGTGGGCCAGGACCCAACCCCGTAGGCATCCATCAGTTTTGGGAAAAGCCCTGAAGCACCAGCCAATGCTGAATTAAACAGTACGCTTCCTGGTACACACACGGACAACAGGAGAGCAGAAACTCAGCAAGAGGCTGAACCAAACGCCTGATCTGGGCATCCTCCAGCTCACACAGCCTAAATTCTCCCAGAGTCACAGCACAATAGGACAGATTCTGCCTGCTAGGAAGAGAGCTTTGAGCTCCCTGCCCTTGCTTGGATCTGTACCCCTTCCCAGGGACAACATCAGGATACCACAAACCACCTACTCAGTAAAATACCTTTATTTTCTGGACACCCGCTTTCATTCCTGCAGCATTTGCTGGGACATACCACTGGGCACCCATGGACAATAGCACTGAAGGGGCAGTGGTCTGGAAATGGGAGATCCTTTCCCAGAATGGTGACCTCGGGCTCAGCTGTGCCAGCTGTTCCTGACACCCAAGATAGCACTTAAAAGGACAGAGCTGTGCCCTTGGACCTTTTCTTACCCAAAAGGAAAGCAGCACTCCCTCTGTTGCCTCCTCCCTCTGATCACCCCTCATGCTCATGCAGTTCTTGCCCTCTTTCTCATCCTGACCTCTCCCTTGGCCCCAGGGGAACCCTTTTGCATTCTTCCTGCTGCCCCTCCAGGGATGTCTCTCTGGATGACCACACTGGGCCATAGCAGGACCCCATACTCCCACCTCAGCTCTTTGGGAAAAGTTGGTCTGGGGGGATTTCATGCTGCCTGTTAGCCAGATTCAGCTGTGAGCCTGCAGGAGCACAAGGACCACTGCTCTGACCATGTCCAAGATGAACACCTTTCTTTTCAGACGCTTGTTGGGGTTCAGTGCCCCATTCCCAGCTGTCCTAGATTGCTGGGAAGAGGAAATGAGAAAGTGTGTGTCTGGAAGGAAATAATCTTGGAGGTTTTGTGGGTGGCCTGGATTTATGAAGTCTTGGGCTTGGCTATCACAGAGAAGACATGTCACACTGCTGTGCATCCTGCAGGCTGGAACCCACTAGCCAGTGTCAGACTCCTAAAGTCTCCCACAGCTGGCTGCTTTATTTTATCAGCCTTTCAATACATATCAAGTGTTTAAACCACTTCTCCATCCCTGTCCCATGGGACATTAGAAATGTACATCTACGTATGCACTGTCAAAAGTGTCATGTGAGCTCAAAAATGTTAAGACCTCATAAAATCCTATTACTGAGCAATAACAGGCTCAGTGCTTCCCTAAGACCACATTATGTCCCAGAGATTATTTCTAAATGATGAAGACAAATGATTCTGGCTAGGAAAGTGGCGACAGTCTTGCCACTGTTAGAACAGATGCCTTAGTGAATCAGCTCCCAAGCTGTTGAAGCCCAGGCCATTTCACAAAATCCGTGCAGCTTCAGGCTGTGATTGAATAGGATGGCAGAAGTGATTGTACTTGCTGTGTTTCAGAAAAGGACGTGGGGCCATGCAATTGGCAAAAAAAATGGGCTTTAACTGTAATAGATTAATTGTTCTCAGTCTCCACTTAGAAACAGTAAAGGAAAGCAGAAGAATCTATATGGGCTGTGAAAGCTGTAACAAGCTTAGCTAGGTACTTCACATTAGAAATAACCAGAAGTAAAATAATTGAGAATACCACTGCAAATCAGTTCATCTGAAATTTCAAAAATCACCTGTAGGACACCACTGGACTGTTTATATAACCACAGAATTTGAAAAAGGGGCTTGGTGGCTGCTTAGGGCTTTTTTAACTATGATATGATTCCACATGCAGGAGAATTTTTTACTTTTCATCCAGTTTTGCTGTAGAAATATTAAGCCACTTTTAGTGCTGCTTTTATCCGAGACATGCTAACGTAAAATAGAAAAGTGGCTGATAGCAGCAAATTATTATAAGAACTATATCTCTTTTAAACTCAGTCTTACATTCATTTTATGTACGGTAGATGCTGTTATCACCGATGACATACAGTAGCCATAGTGATGCAAAACAAGGCAATAAATAGCATTTACAAACAAAGGATAAATTCTGTTCTGGTGGATGAGTCACCTACTCTGAACCTTAAAATTCTTGTGGTAGTGAATTAAGAGATGCATTTACTTCCCCTAGGTTTAATTAAGCACAAATATACCAATTAATTAAAAAAAAAAAAAAAAAAAAAAAAAAGGCAAATTCTGTTCTTGCTTTTCTGTAAGAAAATTACATTTACAGAAGATTATCTTAAATGCAACTGCTACAGTTGCAGGACAATGCTATGCTGAGCTTTTTCCAGGGGCATGGAGCATGCACACAGCTATCCCTGTTTGCAATGGCACTAACAAGGTCAGTAACATACAGAGCAATATATAGGCTGACAAGTGCTAAACCACCTACCATGAGAAAGTGCTCAGAAACAATGAACACATTTTTATTTTAGGTTTTGAACAGAGGGCAAAACTGACCTGTGAAATTCCTGGTGGCAAAACAATATTTGCAAGAAGACCAGCTTCAGGATTCAAAAATGTGAAGCACTTACGTGGCTATGGAAAACAGGCAGGTTGCAAGACACAAGCAAAGATTTCCTTAAGAAGAGGGGCAAACCCACAATTTATGGGATAGGCCGAGCCACAGTTAGGGAGAGCTGTTGTCTGAAGGAAGGATCAGCCCGGAGGATGCTCAGACATGCACCAAACTGAGGCCTGATCCTGCTCTCACCTCACCAACCAGGACAGCCATCAAAAGTGGACACCCAGCCAGAGCATGAGGCTCCATGGGGATTAAACAGCAAGAAGAGGGCAATGACAGAAGAGAGCATATTACCTTCAGTCACATCAATGGATGCTGCTTCCAAAACCTCTCCTTACTGCAGGCGTTCACGTCAGTGATAAAGTGTTGTGCAAACTCTGTCAAATGCTAAAAGAGCCTGAAAGAGACAATAAAACAGCGTCAGAGTGTGCAACCAATATGACAATGCTGGCAGTGACCATTGTGGAAAAGTACTACTGAAAACTTGATGCAGAAACTCCTACTATGAAATTCTGTATAATTTTCTATGCCAGATGTGATACAGCTTGTAGTGTACCTTGTGAATTACTGAGGCAATTAATGTCCCAAAACCATCCTAAAGCTCTTACTTGAAATACCTTGCAATCTGACACTTTTTGTGATGCTAAACCTTATTCCTTAGTGTAAGCTACATTAAAACTGCTGAAACTGGGATAATTTCAAATTCTCCCATGCAGGAATTTTGATGATAGTTGGAAAATCAGAAAAAAAAAATATATACTCCTATTTAGCAGGATCAGCGTGCTTAGTGAGACACTGTTCAAAACATCAAAGAACAAGATTTCTGCTCAAGAAGTTACTGGTCAAGGCATAAAGAAGACAAAATATGCTGAAGGAAGGATACTTTAGGATTACATTACTACACGTTACTTTTTGATGTCACAGGAGAAGTGACTTTTACAAAGGTCTACTCCAAACTGAAGGTAATACTTTGACTGGTATCAAGATAGGGAGCCTGGTGAGCAGAGGTGAGGATCCTACCACTTCAAAGTGTGAATCACTGATTTCTGATGACTTCTCTGTCAGAAAGTCTTAGCCGAAGAGCTTGAGGAGTTACAGTGCTGAAATACAGTCAGTATCTTGGCCAAAGATGACTTTCTGAGAAATTTGTTTAGCCCTACACTTTGCCAAATATATATTCATGCCAGCCACAGCTATTTCCTTGGATGGAAAAAAGGTGTTTTCAGTGAAGTGAATGGCACTAGTGTATATATTTTATATCCTCCAGTGGTTTGGATTCCAGCCCAAGTGATTAAACAAATCTACCTGCTCTGGAAGCCTTCCTACCAAGATTTATAACACTGGATTAACTGCACACTGATTTTATTCAAAAACAGTGACAGGAAAAATTGTGCATTGCATTCTAGAGTTTCTTCTCATGCCACAGGCCATACTTATTGCAAATTAGGGAATCAGGAAATCACATCTCCATCCCCAGGATTTAATTCAGAAGGTTTAATTCTTGTCTGGCAAATTTCCTTCCAATGATCAAACCTACTTCAGACACGCTAATGTTTTGTCCCTTAAAAATTCATGACTACATTCAGTGCTTGTCTCTTATACGGAAACCAGAGAGCATCTGATGCCATGTTATCCAATATTCTGGGAAGAAGATTTTTATCCCACTACCCATTATAAAACCGCTGCTATTAAATCTATGAAAATTCAGCACAAATTTTTCTACTTTCAGTCTCTACTTTTGAAAAGACTGGATGTAATAAGAATGGTTATTACACTGAGTGAAAGACAAAATAGTGTAAGAGACAACAAACTGGACACCACACGGCCACTGGTTCGAATCCAAACCAGGCCACTTGCTATTTAGAGGTCTCTCCAAATGCCTGGTTAGCAGTATATAAGGATCCACTTGGTACTGAATGAATTAAACCCACATTCACTGCTTTCCCAGTCTCAGCAACGGACCTCTGTACTGAACTGACCCAACACCAACCTCCTCTCCAATGTTTTGTGCAACTCTGTCCTTTGGTGCACGCAATGTTTTAGAGGGGATGTCAGCCCCTGAGGCTCAGCTACTTGAAAGCTGTAATAAAATCACTTAAAGGCTGCAGAGTTGAAGAAGTCCCTTCTCCCATCCCCACAGCCATATTTAAACACAGAAGACTTTCCCAAACAAGACTGTTGAGGAGTTCAGTGTTTCTGGCTTATAAAACTACAAGAATTCCTCTGAAGAGGAAATACTCACTTTTTCTACCTAATAGATATGATTATCTTCTTTGGCTGACACTAGAGGAAACAAAAACTAATACCCTTCCTTCCACAATACTGCTTAATCTTTTAAAAACAAGGCACAGCCATGCGACTAGCCTTTACTTCAGTGGAAACAGTCTGAAAATTACTCAAGTAAGCCTTTCCCTGCTTGTCTCTTCTTGTCCCTTTTTTTACCCACCTTTGCTCCTTTGCTGATTTGTCCAGCTTGAAGCCCATTTGCTCACTGCACACTCTCCCAACATACCCTCTTCCACCCCCAAAATAACTGGTTCTCCTCTGCCTCAACTTGATAACCAGCTGCTTCTTTGGCTCCAGGAGTACCAACAAAACCATGCTGCTATTAACAGTCACCAAGATGTCTCAAGTCTCAGAGAACAGTGACACTGCCTGGCCACCCCTCCTCTGGACTTGGAAAGCCCTGCCATACCTCCCAGGTAAGAACCGTTAATTTGGGGACTGCTCCAATGAGATGGTCATGTCTTGCTTCTTTAGGAGCTGTAGCACCAAGCAAAGTGCAAGGAGAGAAAACCAAGGGAATGGTAAGAGACCTGGTTCCACCAGTTAAACCAAGCAATGCTTTAGTGGTGACCCCTTTGGCAGATCAGGAGCCCTCAGCATCCCATCCAACACAAAGGGAGGGATTCCCACCTGTGCTGAGGGGCAGGGGTCAAAAGCCCAAGCACCAGGAAGGGTCCAGGCTTCTTTCCCACTTTGGAAAGCATCTGGGACACATTACATGTTTGGACTTTCTACAACACAAGAACAAGGTCAGTCCCAATGGGATGGTCTCACCACCCATGGGAGGACAACTGGTGCCAGGGAGCAGAAGCAGGATGTTGTGCAGCAGTTCTGGCCAGCTGGGCTGTGTGGGAAGCCCAGCCTGGCTGTCTCTCCTGAAAAGGACTCCACCATGCACAACAGTGGAGGCCCTCCTTGGGATAAATCCACTGCACATTCAAAATAGACATTTTTAAGGCAAACACAATTCATCAGGCAAAACAGACAGAGGAACCAGACACAGGTTGCAATCCCAGCAGCCCACAGATAAGCTGTGCAATAAAGGATCCCCAAACACTTCCCTGGGAAACAGCAGCACCTCCAACATCCGATCATTTTTATTTAGAGATGCCTCCTACTCTGAAAGCATCACCCCTCCACTCCAAGCTGCCCCAGTGTTGGAGACAACTGTGTGGCAGTGGAAGACTTGACCCCAGGGTGCCAGGGCTGCTGCAAGATAAGCAGGGGCTGTGAGACAACCTTTTCCCTCCCAGGCTTCCCAAGCTAATCATTCCCACACTGAGAACTCATGGAAATATTATGATAGCAGCCTAACAATACCACATTGGAGGTGCACCCTCTAACAAATCAGTGCAGCTAGGCAGCTGAAATCAGCCTTGAACCGCTGCTCCATGTGCAAATTTGGCATTGCCAGAATAATGATAAGACAGAAGCCCTCCCTTTCTTATTTCAATGGAACAATCCCAGGGGCTTTACCAACCCTGTATTTAAGATGAGCAGAAGAGATGCCCCTTAAACCATGCTACAGGCTTAGCCTGCAGAGGACTGTGCAGACCGAGCCCTTGGGAGCTGGCCCGTGCAATCGTAGCGCACACGCAATACCCACTGATTTCAGATAGTGCCTCAAACAAACCAGGAGCTCAGCCTTGGGTGTCTGGTTGCCCCCTCCACCCCCCACTCCACCCCACTAAAGTCTTTGGATAAATGCAAACTTTTCTTCATTCAAGGAACCTAATCTTTGTGTGTGCTAGAAAAAGAAACCCTTGCTATTGATTACAAGGAAAATTGTGGCAGGGCATGCAGAAGAGTGGTGATAGGCAGAAGCAGCAATGATCTGCTGCTTGATATTTGCAAAGTGGAAAATTTCAACAAGCCACTGTAAATCCTGCTCAGCAACTCCCAATAAACAAACAGCTCCAAGGTGGTTTTTCTTCCACCCAGAAGAAAAGGGTGCCTTATTTGGGCCACTTTGCTGCAGCAGATCAGGCTGTCAGTTCAGCCAGCGTGGGTAAGTGGGCGATCTAGGACAGAGCAATGGCTGTTGTAATGGATGAAGCCATGAGGGGGCTGCTCACATGGTACCAGAAGGTGCATATCTCTACGAGGAAATGTCAGTCAGCATTTTCTAGGGCAAGATGCTTCTGGGGATCCAGCCCCTCTATGCCTCAGTCTAATGTTAATGTCCTAGGAGGATGGAGCTACTATGGCTTAGGCCCTGCAATGCTTCAAGCCTCACAGGTGACCTGGGCCACCTATAAGTAGTATGCCCAGTACTTCTCCTGAGGGTGGGACACTAGCTTCAGAATCTTGGCACAACCCAAAATAAGCTCTTACCTCAGTGACACTCTGCAGCCTTCTATCTCTGTGACTGCCTGCTAAGCTCAGCTTTTGGACACTGTGGATAGGAGCTTGGTCAGCTTCTTTGTTTCCCCAGATTCCACATTCAGAATGGATGCACTTTATGAAGTGCTGTGGACTACCAAAATGTGAAATTACCACATGGACCCAGAGAAGAAAAATGCGCGTATGTATGAACTTCTATTTAAACCTCCCACTTCTTTTTGGATGCAAATCTCTTTCCTAAGCAACTGAGAAAAGTGTGATATGTGTCAGAGTCTGGAGATTAGAGATCTGTTCTGTTCCCTCATTTCAGAAGCTCTTGTCTTCAGCCACCCACACAGTACTTGAGTTCTGCTCTCCGCAGGCCAAAGCTGCCTTCCTCTCCTCAGCAGCGCGTGCTCTGCAGAAGATGTCGATCTCTCTCAGGAAGCAGCAAGATGAAATGACTCTCAATGTGGAGGAGCCGGCATTTCAGCATGAGACACAGCACGTAGTTTGGGAGAGCAAAAAGGGGTAGGAGGCTGCTATTTCCAGACTGTGCTGCCTCTCACCGCTAACTTCACAGCAAGCTGCAGTTTTTACTGTTTCTGCTCCAAAGAAGCTACTGGGGTAAATATCACCCCGGGGAATTTCTCAAGCACTCATCTATGGACTACCAACAGTAGGAAACACAGGCTCGTAAAGGGCGCAGTACTGGCAGATGACTCTAACTCAGCCTCCTTGACTCCTGGTGTTGCACAGTGAGGCATCGGGGAGCTGTTGTTCTTCTTACATCCCCAAGTCCTGAAACACCACAGCTGCAGACAAACCTCAACTTCCAATTTGTTATAATTGTCCAAGTTCCTACTGGTCTTATTTGCAAAAAAAAAAGAGCGAGAAACTTGACTCACAAATGGTCAAAGAAGGAGGAAAAAGAAATGTGCCTGTGTTTAATTATCACATTTTTTGAAGCTATCTCAGATTTGGGGTTGGTTTAACTCAAAAGATTTTTGCAAATGACGTTTGCAATGCTCCTTGTTATGGGTGCTTTCTTGGTGGGTTTTTTCTTTCTTTTTCTTTTTTTCCTGGCTGCTTTATAGAAGCTCATTTATTTAATCTCTTTGATCTCAACATTAAACTACCTGAGCTTCCTCACAGAAGACACCACAAGGGATAGGTACAGCAAGGGAGGACAGCAGGGCATCCAGTCAGGATGCTCCAAGATAGGGATGAGGACCAGACAGCCAGGAAGCATGTGCAGAGCAGCAGAGGGAGGAAGAAGCAGAGCAGATGGGAAGAATGACTAAGCCAGCTCCTCTGAATGCTGGTAGATCTCAGTATTGTGGAAATCTCCACACAGTCCTCGTGGAACCATGTGCCAAGATAAAGTTTGAATTTATTTTTTTTAACATCAGATTTCAGCGGTTAATTGATGTGAGAGGACCTCATTAAGCAAACAGCCCCATCAAAATTAGAGATAAGCCTAAAGAAGCTGTTAAATGTTTTTAGAGGTATCTGTTCTGGTACTTGCTGGGCAAATACTTTCTCATCTGAAAACTTTGGGATCGGAAATGCCTGTGATGAGCAGAGTGCTTCCAAGCTCTGCTCACACCATGTACCTTGCATTGGCTTCAATTTCTCAAAGCAACCTTACAAAGCCAGCACTTTACAAATTAAGTATCAATCCTTCTAATTCAGAGCAACTGTTACTAAAGGGTCTCAGAAATAAATGGGTTTGTTTCTGGCATCTTCCCTGGAAGATAGAATAGAATCATAGAATTGTCAGGGTTGGAAGGGACCTTAAAGATCATCCCATTCCAACCCCCTGCCAATGGCAGGGACACCTCCCACTACTTCAGGTTGCTCAGAGCCCCATCCATGACAATTCTCTCATTCCTCCTATTTCATGCCACAATTGTCCCTCGCCTTACAGCATCTTCAGGAGTTGGTGATGGGTGAAAACTGGCTTCCTGTGCTTCTTTCTACTATTCCCTAGGTATTTCTGGATGGTCCTGAATTCAGGCCAGCGGCCCGTGAGCAAAAGATGAACGGGGGAAAAAAACCCCTTATCTTAGAGCATTAATGCCGAGCAGGTGTTTCTTATATGAAAATGTCATGAGAAATGGATTGTGAAATGTGAGATGTCTTTCTGGCACTGTGAAAGAATACTCCAGATAGTCTACCACTGGGATCATTTCTAGCTAGCAGAATAGGATAAGAGGTTAGGTATGGTAGGTAGAACAGCTAAAGTTTAAAAGAGAAGTTTCTTCCTTGTAACTTCAGGGAAATTACAATACAGTGCTATCAGTGCTGTAATATGATGCAATATTGAGCAATTAGCAGAGTATTTAGTTAAGCCAACACAACACAAGTGTTAGATTAGGAAAAAAAAAAAAAAAAGGCAAACAAAAACCCACCAGATACTCTTAAGAGAACACTGAATAAACTTTTTAATGTTCTCTTTTGGTAATTAACAGCAAAAAATGCAGGTGTCATGACACCACAACCTAACACCAGGGATGCAGCTGGTTTTCTCTAGGAATTAAAACTCTGTCACCTTAATAGAATTTCCAAGTATGGGAAGTTGCCCCAGCCTAAGGTGAAGGATATGAGAACACTGTGTGCTATTGCAGTAGAAATGGGCACAATGGAGGGTGAGGACAACACATTGCTAAAAATAAAAATAATATTAAAAAAAAAAAAATGCAGTATGGTTTGGTTTTTTTAAGTCATTAATGCTGAAAGCAGATATGCATTAACAGGGCTATGATTCTTTCTGCCAACCAATTAACATCCACCTTCCAGATCTAGAGGTTTTCTAAATATTTGCACAGGGGTAGTTTATATATGCACGTCAGAGACAGAACTCTGCTGAAAATTCAGTTTACATCTTACAGAAGTTGCAGTGGTCTCAACAGAGGAGCTGGACTTTCACTGTTTTCTCCTAGTCCTATAGCAACATCGGCACTATGGGGCAAAATGCTGTGGGATCAGTCAGTGCACCCTGATGACAGGAGATTGTCCTGCTGGACCACAGCTTCTTCTACCACAGGTATCTGCTCTGCAGAGGACAGTACTGGTCATGCTCTCCCCAAACCATGAAGTAGAGAAGATCCCATCTCCTAAGGTGATCAAGAAGGGACAAAGGCTGAAACAGGAGGCTGAGATAAGGTTTTACGGATCTGTTGGTACCAATTAGTGTTTTTCATTCTACTTGGTTATTGTCAGTTAGACATTTTCCTGGGATGTGCAATAAAGCCTTTCTTTGAAGACAGAAATTGCAGAAAATTCATTCATTTACAGATTTTTCCAGAGAGCATACACATGTCTGAGGAGCAAAGGGATGGGCTGTTGCTAAAGCAAATGCTGGTCTCCCTAAAGTCCTGGCAGGGCTCCTCCTGCCTTACACGACATAAGATCCACCCTGGATCAAGGCTTTTCTGACCAACTCCTTCAAAATAGACAGACGCGGTTACGTAGGCTCAAACACAGAGGCGTAATTTCAGAAATGAGAGAGAAGGAGCAATTTCAGCCTGTGAAACTGTGGGGTTGATACCTGATCTATACAAAAGCCTGTTGCTTAATACAAAGAGATCATTGTCAGAAGGGAGGAAAGTAGTGACTACATTTACGCATTCATTTCTTCTGCTCAAGTAATGTACCAGAGACATTAGAGGAAATTCCACTTGATTGACAAATTGTCAGGCCAGATGGGGAAAGTGAGGAAACCAGGTCAAGTCATTCCCTTGTTTTCTGTCTGTAATCATAATGTTGACTCTGAAAGCGTGTTTTTAAAATGGAATATTAATTACCAAAATCCCGGGCTGTGTGGTGGATTCTTTTCAGAGCACAAAATTTGTTGCCCATTAAATCTAAGAGATAAAAACCCACCATCTTGAGCCTGGTTGCATGTAGGCAAATTTCCCTGCTTCACCTTAATTTTCAGGCGACTCATAAGAAGGCATTGTGCAGAGAGCCCGGCTATGAGACAGGTGTGAACACCAACTTCTGGGTTCTTCAATAAGATTTGAATCTATAGGCAGGAGGCCTTCCATTGCTGTACTGACTACACAACTGCAGGAAAGATCTCAGTTGGAAAAAGACTAACGGAAACAAATTCCCCTCTGTATATCGCTTATTGTGTCTTGAGGGGTTAATGCTACATCCAGGCTAACCTAACTCCCTTCCTGATCTGTAGCCATATTCAGAGATCTACAAACATGACTCTGTCCCAGATGAAAAGAAAATTTTTGTGGTACGTTCATTTGGCAGCAGGAAAATATTCGCACCCCTTGCCCAGAGTGAAACACAGTTCTCATTTACAGAGCAAAGTAGGTTCTTTCTTTCTTTCCCTACAAGTAATCGTATGTGTGGAATTTGCTACCTGACGGGAAAAGCAGGGTTTCAGTGGCTTTTTAGCCAATTCAGCTAGGCTGCAAGCAAAAGCATCATTGTCTTAAACTTGTTCTTTGTTACTCGCTTCCACACCTCAAAAGTTGCCTTGGAAAAAAAAAAGGAATCAACGAAGAGCTGAGGTGATCGCAGACCACAAACCAACAACTCCCTCAGTGCTACATTCATTCATCAGGATTCCTTCACACAGCCCTTTCGGCAGCCGAACAAGTTAGGTGGTTGTTTTTTCAAGAACCCCGTTTTCAGAGAATTCTCCTTAACATCCCTTACTCAAACGAGCATCTGGAGAAACAAGCCACAGCAGAGGCGCGCGTCCTGCCTCTCCTTCCCCGCTAACCAGCAAGCCAGCTGTGGAAGTGAGACACTTTTCCCCGGACGGCGCTCGGACGGCTCCCGCTCCCCGCACCCTGCTCCCCGCACCGCCCCAACCCAGCGCGCCGCGCCGCCCCAGAGCCCGGCTCCGGGTGCCGGCTCCGCCACTGCCTCGCTGCCCCACGGCGATGGGAAACGGGTCCCCGGGCTCCGGGCCGCCGCGGGGCTGCAAGCCGAGGACTTACAGGTGGCGGCTCTTCCCCAGGGTGCCGCCGGACTCCGCAGGAGACCCCGGGGCGGCCGCCACCTGCCGCGCCCCGCCACCCACACCTCCCCCGAGCCCGGCGGAGACCCCCGCCCCCCAGCCCGGCTCACCGGCGGGGCAGGCGAGGCGAGGCGGCAGCCGCCCGCCGCCCATGCACGGCGGTAAAGGGGAGCCGGCAGCTCCGTCAACGCGTCCGCATCCTCCCGGGCCGGGCGCTGGCACCGCCGCCGCGGCACCTCCCCGCCCGCAGACCGGCCCCGCCGCTGCCGGCGCGGGGAAACCACTCCCCCGGCAGCGCCGGCGGGGCGGCGCGCAGCCGCGGCCCCCCGGCCCTGCCCGACCCCCCGCCGCTCCCCCTCCTTCCGCTTCGAGCTCCCGGCGCTTTACACGGCCACGCGTGGAAACCCACGTCCCGGCCCACACAGAGCAGGACAGAGGGGGGAGACACACTGCACTGGAGCAGTTCCCCACCTTGCTCAGCTCACTGGTGGGGGGTTGACACGGGACTGCCGACCCCTCCCCGCAGCAGTCTCTCTTGAGAAAACGCTGAATTGAGGAGGAACAAACTTTTCTTGTTCTTTCTGGGGGCGTTCTTTTTGGGGGAGGCAGGCACTCCACCCTAGGGTCAGTTTCCCAGCTGCATCCCTTGCCTGCTGCAGGGACACAGTCTCCTGTGGGCAGCATCCCCTCACCACATTGTCCAGAGAGACCACAGAACTGGGGCTGGCAGAGATGTGATAAGGGGGTCCGCCCTGCCATGGAGCAGTCAGGATCACACTGCAAACCCACTGGAGAGAGGCTGTCAGGAGACAAACTGCAGCTCTTCTTGTGTTTGTGATTCCAAGGAAAGAGGATAAAACACCTGCCATGGTGAAAGGCACTCCTGTGGCAGGAGTCTGGAGAGCAGTGGTGGAGGGATGTGGCCCCAGAGGCCTGTACGAGAGCGTGGTCCTCCATGCTGCTCTGCATCCCCTTGGGAAGCAACTCAAGTGCAGGCACTGAGGAGTCCCAGGGAGTCAAAGATCTGCCTTCCTCCAGTGATTTGAGCTGTGGGTTCAGCCTGCAGACATGCATTCTCTGGAGACCCCTCTTCACTCCCCAGGGGCAGTGGAACTTCAAGGAGGGACATGCACCACACATGCCAGAATGGGCCTTTCCTTTGATGCCTTTCCTGAGAGCGGTGCTTCCAGCATGAGCACATAAGAGCATGACAAAGCAGCAGGAGCACTGAAGGGTTACACTGATGGGTGTCAAACAGAGGAGTCCCTTCTAGCTTTTGGCTCATGTGAGGTCCTGCAGAAAATGCCAGCACGTGTGTATGGCACAGGGCACATGAAGTATCCAGGGGAAGCACAGCTGCAGGAAATGGAGCCTCTGCCCGCCAGCAGTAGGCAGGGAGAGAGAAGGCAATGTGTAACCTCCTCTTCAATCTCCTCTTCTCCAACTGACATTGAGTTGTCAGAAAACAAGGAGCTCAGCCTCCATTCCAGGGTGATTCATGTTTGGCTGGTGGGGAGAAAAATGTCAGCTGCTGCTGGTTTAAGGGAAGACACCCACCTGTTTCTGTGGGCAATGTTGAAATGTAATGGAATTAGGGCAGTGGGACAGTGCTGGCACAACTGCGTTCAGCTCTTCACACACCCAGGATGGTGGATGGGGGGGATTTGTGTCCATGCACAGTGAACCCATTTGGGAGTAAAGGCAGCTCCTTCCCAAATAATTTATGTAGATGTATGTCCACTCTCTATACACAGAGTGTATTTACCAGGATATTTTCCAGTGCCATGGCTATGGGCATGGACCCCAACTCAAGAGCCACCCAAGAATAGGCTGTGTCATCTCTCCTTCAGAAGCTTCTCCTGAACTGTGAGTTTTTACACACCATGTGCTTTTTACACTCTCCTTTTGCCAATGTGTATAAAATGCAGCTATCAGTTTGAAGACATATAAGCAATACATGGCTTCAGTGTATAAAGACACAGTGTGCTGAGAATGAAAGTGCTGTGACAATAGGTTGGCCATTTGTTTCTGGCAGCTTTGTTCACAGACTGGTAATAGTGAGTTGTTATTGTCTGAGGACAGAAAGGCTGTAAGGGGAGATTTATAGGGTGGATGTTAAAGCCAACTTCCCAATAACATCGGGAACTGCAGGAAATATTTAAGAAGAAGGTGTCCCTGTAACTAGAACCACAGGGTGATATTAGAGAGCCTGGATACTATATCACACCAGGCACTTGGGCAGTGCCAGGGATGGCTAGGACGTGGCAGGAACCCACCATGGGGCTGAGCAAGCTGCTCCACTGGGTGAAACGGAGAAACTGCTGGTGCTGCTACTGCTGCTGACCTGTATTTAACAGCACCAGAGCCATTCAGGGAGGTCAGTGTGCTGCCACCAAGGGACCTTTCCCTCTGCTTCTACTTCTACTCTCCACTCCCTACAAGCAGGTTCCTGTCTGCACTTTTTCCTGAGTTGCTTCACCAGGAGCTACAAAAGGCAAGGTAGATAGCAGGGAGAAGGAGTTGACTGCTGTCAGGGGGAAAAAAAAAAAAAAAAAAAGTTTTAAACCTAGTTTGAACTTTGTGGAAACAACTATTTCTTTTGGTTTTGCAGCCACAAGAAAGGAAAGAACAAGCTTCTGTCTCTGTGACAGGATCTTGGATGGCAGATGTGCCTTGGTGGCACACAGGGGCTGCCCCCAGCCCTGTGGGTGCCTCAAGCCCCCACAGTGCCCTACAAAGTATGGCAGGGCTTTGCTTCTGCTCCTCACAGAGACTGTGGTAGGGAAGTGGGCAGTTGTGCCTTTTCCTGAGGGATTTTCAGCTGACAGCCTCTTTGTCCTTTCTCCTGATCAGCATGTTGGGGTCTTTGAGAGCTGGGCACCTGTCAAGGGCTGTCTTCCCTTCTTTGGATGTCACTGTATTAAAGGGACTCAGAAGGACTGTGCTTAGAGTGGTAATTGCTGGGCTGATAGACTGGCTCCAGGACAGAACCAGAACATATTGTTAACCCTACAGAGGCATGAAGTCAGTTTACAGTAAATCTTTGTTAAATCAAACCCCCAAACCAAAACACCCTTATCAATTTTAGCCCTGGGCCAGTCTGGGCCAATCGATACAATGTAACTTAATCTCCATTTTCAGCATATAAGTATTCTCTGTTGCGTCAAGATGATGTGCTAGTTTTTTTTTGGCATTAGCCTGCTAGCACCCGATCCTACATGAGATTGTAATAAACCTGATATGTCATCTCTGTTTGTGGATTGGTTTTTGCACACTGGGTAAAGAATCCGTTTTTGGGACAACAGCTGGGCAATGGGCAACAGCTAACTGAAACAGATTTAACAGCTCCTGGCTGGGACACTGCCCAGATAGAGCAGTAGAGATAGTGAGGAACAATGTGGACAACCAGAGGGGATGGTTGAGGTCCCTTTGAATAATGAGAAATCCTCAGATGCTGTTCAATGGTCCTCTTGTAGCAACACCTTCACTGTGTGTTTATCATGTATCTGGTGAAGAAGTGTGACCCTTCTTTTCTCACATGAACTCTTGTGACATGGTCCATGCCTCTGGTGGCTCAAGATGTGTCCATGACAGGTAGTGAAAATGTTCAGATGAAGCAACCAGCATCTGCCTGGTGCTCTCCAGGAGGACTTTGGAGATGTGTTTGTTGCCTTTGAGACCCCAAGTGGAGAATTCACTTCCTTCCATGGACAAGTTCATCAGACGCCACCTGGGAAAGCAGAGGATATGGATGAGATATCTCCATGTGGGCTCCTGGAAGTCCCATACCGGTGGTTTCTGAAGCCCACTTCAGTTTCTAAAATATGCTGGTCATCAAAGTCTCTCTAGATGATGAACAGGCTAAGTGCCAGTCAGCCAGTGTTATTCCTGCAGAACTGATTTGGACGCAGATTGAATTTAATTTCATGAATAATTATGCCAGGAGACCCCAAGTATTGGATGGGTGCTCTTATTAAATAAATATTGTGAAATTAGTTCTTGGCTCCAAGAGAAGGGGTTTGTATTTTCAGATCTGGGGTAAGACTGGTGTGGGAAGGGCATTCACCCTGAACACTAAATCAAAATGAAAACCTGTGGCTGAGGAGCCTGGTGAGACATGCTGTTGCTGAGGCCATGGACATCAGTACTGCTGTGTCAGAGAAGCCCCTGCCTTGAGCCTCTGCTAAAATCTGATTTATTATGGCCAAAGGCAGACAGGTTAGATGTGCTGTTCCCACACAGTGGATGTCTGCAGTGGTGTTTCCACACATACCTGTCCATCTTCTGTATCTGCCCATGGATCTGTGTGCAAGAGATTCAACTATCCCCTTTTTTCTTCACAGTGTGTATACTGCATTTTTTTGTGTGCTTTAGCAAGTCGGTGCATCAGCTGAGTGGTGGCAACTGCCCATCTGCACATCATATATACAATGGTGTGTCTTACTGTAAACCTTTTTGCTATAGATTAAAAGAAAATAATTTCTATTGCCACCATTGCAGGGTAACGTCAAAAGCAGGGACAGCTGTGCTAACTCAGCTGATGCGAAGGAATCTGATAAACATGCATGATACTAGGGCATTATTAACCTCGGGAATATAATGTTGTAAATTTAGCCTTTCTTCTCCCATCTCTCTGTTCTCTGCGGATCACTGCTGTCCCTTCTGGACACAACTCTCGTTGTGAATCCTGAGATGTCATACCTAGTTGTTTGCTGTGCATGTCACCTTGTGAGTGCTCTGAGACAATTAATCACCACAGTCCTGATTGAAAATTCTCAGTCCTTCATTTTTTTGGTTGTATTTGACAGAGTAATGTCCTTGCAGAGACAGGGGAGAGGAAAGTTTCCAGTTCATTTACAGATATTCGATTACTTTAAAGGTGTTTTTGTGAAGCATCTTGTAATACGTAAAGTCCCGTGGCTACATATCCTGAAGAAAAACCTGGGATGCACATCTCCTCAGTCCAAGCAGGCATGGGTGAGCTGGCCAACAGCAGGCTCAGCTCTCATATAAATCAGGTAGCAGCAAAAGGGATCAATTCCCACCTGGTGTAATGGATTTTGGGTCAGAACATCTGTTCATACCATGGTTCTGCTTAAAATGGAGAAGTTAAGCTGTATTAACATGTACTGAGCATGAGAATCACACTTCAGATGCCAGAGCTTCAGGCTGGGAAAATAATAAAGCATCACACAGAGCTTTCTAATATCAAAACCTTACTAGAAGGAGGAAAGTAACTTTATTAGAACACCTGTCTTTCCTTGGCTGCAGAGCTCCTACTCACACCCTTTCTCCATCCCTTCAGGCTTCACTCCCTAATATGATTTCAAGGCCACACATCTTTATCCTTTGCCACTGTGCAGGGAATGTGGCCCTGCATATCCCACACATGGGTGTAAAACACTGCAGGGGTTGTTTGTGGGACAAGACCTGCAGGGGTTTCCATCACAGGGATGTCCCTGTATAATACCAAAGGTTCATTTACATTATTATGCTTAATGTTTGCTATGATAATGAGTTACTGCGTATTATAGAACTGGCTTCATTTTCTTATCCAAATTTGGTCCCTTCTGGCATTGGAGCAAGGTTTTATCCATCTGAATCACTGCATCATCATCAGATATGGTCTACAGGCACAGGACTGTCATCCAACAGCCTATTTCCCCTCCTGGAGGCTGTGGTTGGGAGTATGGTTGCCATGGTGGTAGTGAGACAATTAAAATGGCTTTATAACCAGCTGAAGATACTGACTGTTTCCAGGATACCATATATCCTAATCAATCTCAAATCTGACAGGCCTTGGAGCAAAGCCAGGTCCAATGACAGCAGTTGGTGGCATTTAATTTCTTTTTTTTTTTTTTCCCTTCTTCAGCCCTCTGGGTTAGCTTTCCTGCATAGGTTTGAAGCTGCAGTTCAAGGTATAAAAAAAAACCCCAACCCTCCATCCTTTCTGGTTGTGGTATCTTTCATTCTGCATCCTTTAATTTGGGCCATGCAGCACAAAAGATGTATGAAGTTATCACCACTCTTCAGATCTTTTGACCTGCAAGAAGCTGAAGTGGCTTCCTTGTATTGACTGATGTGGGTGCTGCCCTTTAGCTCAGTGCAGGGAATAAGGGATCTCTTTGTTAGAGGCTCCTCCTAACAGGCTGTGCTGCTGCCCCTGCCAGGCCATTCCCTGTGGGTGGTGGGGGCTGGAAGCAATATGTTGGAAGTCACACTGTATCCCAACAGCTTGGGATTCAGAGCTGTCAAGCAGTGGCTTATTGTTAGTACAACTTCTTCCAGAATGCCAGAAAAAGAAAAGGCAACTTAAAACTTTTTATGACCTGCTGACATGTGAGTCTTGTAGGAATATGACTGTGAATCTGGAGGAATAGCAGAGGGGTTTTGAGATCAGTTACAGGGTTGTGTTTCCCTACAGGTAGTGATGTGAGCTGGAGGCCATCTCCAAGTGGTATCTGGTTCTTTCAGCTTGTTTACATGGATCTATTTTGTGGTGTAGGTGCTACCCTGTGATGGGTCAGCACTTCAAATGGATGTATTATATACTTATAGTGTTATATATATAGTATTCTATAGTTCTGAGGGCTTCTTGTATCTTTGTCATGATTCAAGACCAGCTGAATCCCCATTTTAGAGAGTTTCTCATTTCTACTAGCCCTGAGGTGACTGTAGTCCCAGGTAGGCAACTAGGCCAGCCATCTCCTGCAAACACTCCTTGTAGTGTGAGGCTACAGGATGGTACAGAATGGCATTCCTAATTGCTACTACTTTCCCACACATGTCTAGAGAAATGTAGCTCAGGGTAGCTCTGTGTGATGCTGGACACTTCACCAGTGTGGGTGCTACAGTGGGTTTCAGTTTCAGGGCTCTTCTGTGTTTTGTGGTGATGCTCTCTAGCTCAACGTTCCTAACTTTTGTTTTTCTTGAATCCTCATATAATGCTTAAAACAACCACAATTATCAGCATTAAAATAAAATTATCCTGAATCTAACTTAAGTTTATGGCCCTGCTTAGAACTTCTAGAGTTGTGAAGCCTGTTTTGGAAGCTACTGGTCTATGTCTTTGCAATCAGTAAATAGCATGCCATCAATCACTGAATATAATTTGCTTTAGATTATCAGAACCTTACACAAGTCTGCTGAATTTCTAGCATGCCCATAGATTTGCTAACTATTCACTCTGTTTGGATTTACCTGATCCCTCCAGCTGCAAGAGTCTGCAAACAGCCTCCACTTCACAGAAGCGACACTCCACCCTGGCAAATGCCCCTGGCATCTGCTGAAACAACAGATTTGGAAGCATTAGTCTGCTCCATTAGTCTCCAGGTTAGAAGGCCATTGAAAATCTTCAAGGTAAACCAAAAACCTTGTCTGGATGTTTTTTCTCCCTTACAAAGCAGCTACTTTAACACTTCCTCAGTGACCGAAGAGAAAAGCTTGAAAAAGCCCTAATTTTCCAAAGATAAGCAATTTAACTATGTAAATGGTTCCTTTAAAGGCTCTGCTTGAACGTATGTTTTCCATGACTTCTCCTTGACACCATTAGGTCTTCCTGTCTGTTCATTTTGGATGAATTTGTTTCAAAATATGTTTAGAAGCTTAGGTTCTAATGAAGGATAATAATGACCCCAATAACAATGAACTTAACCAACCACCCGAGGAGTTGGAATGATTTACAGCTTTCAAAAGAGCTGATGCTAGCTTGCCTTTTGTCTTTCTACTTAATGCCTCTCTAATGTTCTTCTCTGGACACAATGACTTTCTGAACTCTTATTTCTCCTTTTATTTTTTTTTTTTATTTTTTCTTAAATAGAATGCTAAGTCCCTTCACCACCTAATTCTCTGCATACAAAAGAAGATTTAATATCCTCTAAATGACTGCAAAGAACAAACCTACCAGATGGCAGCCTTCCTTGCTCAAGGGGGATGCAGACTGCTTTTCTTGGAGAAGCATTTCAGTGTGGTTTTGAAAGAGAGAGTCACTAGACGTATTAATCTTTTCCTTAGTGGGGTTCTGTGATATAGCTCAGGAAAGGTGCAAGAAGAGGGAAATAGAGTTTATGATCCAGCAGATGAAACAAAATGCACTGCATGAGGAACTTTTTTTGCTAATTTCTTGAATCTCTTTGAGAAACATGTTAACTATGACCTTAATCATCTCTGCAGAAGTTTTGAGATGCAGCATCTGGATCCTGGGCATAACTTTACAATCTCGAAGAAAGATTTAAGAAAGTTTCTAGCATTCAAAGACTTCTCCAGATTTAAAACAAGGATGTTGCTGAGATATAATCTGCTCTTCAGGAAGAATCTGTTCTGCTTCTCTCTCTATTTTTCCTATGTCAGAAGCTAACTTGCTAACAAGATTAGTTGGTTAAAAAGGTTACTTCTTTAAGACCAAAAAGTTTGCATCTTACTTATTTTCCAAGTATTTGTCTGAATATTTCATCTGACACATAGCTAAATAATTTGTCTTCATAGATTATCTGAGAAGAGATCACAATATTTGCATATGGACCTATTATTCAGACTTATTTGCTAAATAATTTATTGGAATAATCTGTGCTCTGTGTCTTGTTTGTGGCCAGTTCCTTTGGAGATGTTGATATTCTGATGATGTGATATGTTTCTGTTCCCAAATGCATGAGTGTAACTTTCTGGAATTATTTTGTGATGTAAGTGGTTGTTATTATAAGCTTGAAATGTGTTTTCACGCTAAATTCACACTTGGTGAGTATTCCTACCAGAAAATGTGTTCTCTAGGATAACTGTGGAAAGCAAACATGAAAAAGGAAGGCACACAGTCAAAGCGATTCCATAAAAAGATTCAGATGAATAGAGATGTGTTTGCTGGACACACTTAGGAAGCAATGTGATAAAGGAGGAGACCTCAAATTTACAAGGTAGAAATCACTATATGCCAACCAACTAGATATCCTACATGGGCAACTTGGAAAACAATCAGCTGCCAGACCTGATATCAAACAAATATAACCTACAGTCACTCATTTTCTTCTTGGGATAACAAGAAGTAAAGTTTTACACAGTAAAGTGTCAAGCAAAGCAAGGTGTAAAGTTACATACCAAATGAAGAGAACTAAAAAAAGATAAGAAAGGCATATTAACAGGATGGCAACAGTCTCAGTATTAGGGATGGGGAAAACTGGGTATTTTATATGTCTCCAAAATAATACAATAGCCTGTAGTGATGGCCACTACCCGATACCTTGAAAGCAAGAGAGTAATTTCCATCATGATCTAGTGATCAGCTTTCACCCTGAATTTGGAGATCTGATTCCTTTATCTTTGCAAGTGCTACTGGGAGACTTGCTTGGCAACAAGAAAAGTATCCAGCCTAACAACAGCCCATTCATCCTAGTGCTGTATCAGGGGGAAAAAGAAAAAAAAAAAAAAGAGAGAGAAAAAAACCCCACCAAAATTTATCTGGAACACTGCAGACCTTTGCTTCAAATCATGTTTGCTGTAGGCCAGTTTGTATCTTAACATAGCCAGAAGAGATGTCTTACTCTCACAGAAGGTTGGTTAAACTATGTTTCTCCTCACCATGAAAGAGTAGATTCAAATGATATACCTGTCACAATATAGTCATATAGCTCAATGGGGAAAAACAAATCTTCTGAATTTAATCCCAGGTATCAATTGGCAAGACAGGTTGCAATTTTGCCCCTCTCCAGTATTGACACCTTTCTCTAAATTTTGAAGGATGTCTTTGGGACAACTAGAAAAGTCATTGATGTTTTTAGAGCTTTAGTCATATCTATACAGGGATGGTATTTATATATATATGTATATTGCTCACACTACATCAAACTCTCTTGTTCACCCTCCTTGTTATGACAGTTTAAGATGCTTCTCTTGACAATCCTTGTACACAGTGTTTGCTCAGGAGATGTTCTGAGGTCCAGCAGTCCCTTGCTCTATTCTGTGCTTTACACATTTATTGGCAGTACGTTGAGGGATGCCTCTCCAAAACTATGGGAATACTGGTCTGGAGGGGTAAGTGTAGAAAGCTGCCAAGCTCGCGTGATTCATATCCTTTCCTGCCATCCATTAATGTTCCTGGCACCATTTTCATATTACTATTGGGCAGCAGATGGAGGCCATGCTGCTAAGTGCTATGGTTATGAGGTTCATTAATATAGATGGGATTATGCGCATGCATTTGTAGTTGGGCAAGCAAAAGAATTTGCATCTGGGGTTTCCTAAGACATTAGATGCTGAGGTGATAGAGCAGTAGGATATGATGCTGTAGGAAGATGAGATCAAATTTTGTGGAACGCTTATGTGAAGCAGTTTAACTTGACAAATATTTTGTTTGAGGGATCACATAGGCAGCAACAACTGGTGGGATGCAGGTAGTGGTGCAGAACTGGATGGCTGCTGCCGGTGGCAAAGCTTTTGAATGACAAAGACCAATTAGAGATGTGAGCAGAGTGCAGAGGTACAAGAGAAAAGCATAACCATGAATGTGCCCATCCAAGTGGGCAACCATGCCATCATTACCCCTGGCATCTTAGTGCTCATCAGGAGCTTATCAGCAGGGCTTGGGAGATCAGCTACAGCAAATGTTGTCACGGGGATTTGAAATGGGAAGTTTTCTGCTCTGGCATGTCATAAACCTGGAAATGTGTAAGAGTTGGTGCTGGACTGAAAGGGTTGTAAATGATAGACACACATGTCTATCATGAAAACGTATATCATATATACATATCATGAAAAGGTATTGTCCATGGATTTGCAGGGGCTGACTGATCACTATAAAATATTCACTGACAATAATGTGAAGTGGAAATGTCTGTCATGCTGTGTTACTGCAAAAATCAGATCTGGGTGCTGGAATAGAGAGGGACTCTGCTTCTAGAGAGAATATGAACATTATAGTTCCTCTTCTTGTCTTGGGCATCTGGATTCAGTGTATGCTGTTTCCCTAGCCAAGGAAGCTTTTTGTTGGTGGTTTCAGCATGAAGGAAGAATTATTTAGCTTTGTGTGGAGTGGTTGCAGATGATCACTGGCATGCAGTTCAACAAGATGGATAGGAGGGAGGTTGTACTTCATGAGAAGGGTGGGTGTTTCTCATCTTGATGTGTCTCATGTGATAAGTGTTTGCAATTTTTTTGCACATCCATAAGAAGAGAGACATCCTGAAGGAAATATTGGAGCGGGAATGTGAGTGGGAGCAGGAGGCAGAAATTTAATATTTCAGGCAGATGAGGAAAGCATCTTTGCAAAATGACCAAAATAGTCATGACCACAACAAAATGGATGTTTGACATGCTGAGGGCATAGAGTCATTTTTGGCCTATGAATGCATTGTAACCAAGGAAATGTCTTCCTCTTTGATGTATTGATGGTGTGTGGGCATGATCTGTCATTTAGGGGTTGAGCTGGATCTACATGACCTTTTCCAGTCAAATACACCAAAATGAATTTGAGTGAGGTATGTAATACATGACATGTTGAATAAAAACCCTAAAATTGCAGAGAAGAAACACACAAATATCACAACTGTGAAAGAGATGCCTGGTTGGACTAAGGATGTATAGGACCACAAAAAGGTGCCAAAGTGGGTCTGGCAGTAATAAGAGCCCCAGGATGGTATGTGTCCTTGGTTGCATGGGGTTATCTATGCCAAATCCAGTCTCCCTAGATATCTGCCTTTGCTCTGCCTGTACAGTCCTTCTGTCCAGGGTTCCTTCTTCCCGTTCTTTGAGAGCGCCTCAGGAAATGCCATATCTGTCTCTGCAGCCCCTCTGCTGGAATGTGTTTGGTCAGCCCTGGCAGAGATCCTCTCACACATTTTGTCCCATTCAGGTATCTGTCAGCCTCCCTGTGTGTGATAACGGTCTTCTTCACACAGGTTGCATGCTACAAGAGCTAAGGGAAATGATAAAACCTCTAAGTGCTTATTGTCCATTCTGAGTTCCCATGGCAACCATGATAAAATGTTTCTTTTCTCACATTTCAGGAATGCCATTCACCTCCTTTCTTCCAGCTCTTCAGTTCCCTTCAGGAGGAGGCAATGCTTACCTGGCTGCTTCCTGACGGACAGATCCCTACAGCAAAGGTTCACCACTGCCAATGCCCCTGTGGCAGATGGTGGAGCAAACGGGGCAGCATTGGGTAGCTGGAGGACATTAACTTGGTACAAACTCCCCAGACCCCAAACAGGTCTTGTCTGAAGAGGCAATCATCATACCAGGACTACACCAGGAGCTGGTGTCTGCCAATCTGGCTGTTCTTGCAGCTGCAGGAGCAGAAGGGGAGAGACAGCTTTGTCCCAGGAGAGCATCTTTACCTCACAGGGGTGTACTGTGCCATATGAACTTTGATTTCCCTTACACAGGACCTACAGATCAGCACAACTGCACTGCAGATTATCTGCTTTTCTCAGCAGTATTCCTAAGCACATCACAGCACCCTAAAATCTGCATGCACCTTGGTCTGCATGCACCTTGGTCAGCCTCAGCAGGAGCTCACTTCTAATAGCTCACTTTCTTAATCAGCTCAGTGAAACAATAAGCTAGAGAACCTTTTCTAGAGAGATTTTCTACCTGGCAGGTATTAAGTTTATGCAGATACTGGGTTCACAGTGTGCTTGATTATTTAATCAATGTGTTGCTAGTGCTCTGAACCCTGCATTGTATGAGCTGCTGTGGGTGTACAGGGCTGAGCAAACTGCCAGTACTGCAGGACTGAGATGCGAGGGCAGCGAGTCTGGGTAATGGCTGCAGGGTGGACATGGTAGGCAGCAAACCTGTAAGTCTTGAATGAGTTCATTTTGAGTTGTGTGATGCAAGTACAGAGGGAAAGAGGGTTGAATGCTAAGCAAATAAAGAGACAGTACCTGGAGAACAGCAGTTCTATATATTGTCTAAATATTTAAATATATATTATATAATTTATACATATCTACTATTGGGGGATTTCTTGGCACTGTGTTCAGCAAAACTCTTCTCAAAGCATTGGAGTGCATTGCTCAAAACTGTCATGTCTGTGACCATTCCTGGCTGCCTTTGCTTATGTCCAACTTGGCAGATCCTGGGGCATTTATGAAGTAAAAAAAAAAAAATCTGCTCATTACTTTTCTCTTGCTCCTCACCAGCGACTGGTTGATTCTGGGAAAATGGTGTATCCCACCCCTGTCCTATCTGGCAGCATAATTTGTACAGCACACCTGTAATATCAGGGATGTTATCTGCAGAAATATAGTCCAGCTCCTCATAAACTGAACAAAGAGTGGGGTCACTGTCTGCCTGCAAACACTTCTGCAGAGTGGTCTTGCCTTCCTGCAGCACCGGACCAGCTCCAGGAGGGCCACCCCTTTCCCACGGCTGTCCTTATCCTGGTGGTTCTTCTCCAGATGGAAACCATGTGTGCAGCTCTGGAGAGGCAATCTCATCGGGCCCTTCTGTGGGGTCCGTAGAGGAGCTGTGCAGCACTGCCCAGTGAACATGCTCCTTGCAAGCACTAGGAAATGACAGCAGTGGAATGCTGTCAGATATCTAGTCAAGATGTCACTGGAACTGTGGTGGATGCACAAGAGTACCAAGGAAGTCAGTCCCCATAGGGAGCAGTATCACTTGGTTAATGTTTACAAACCTACTAGAAATGTTAATGTTGGTACCAGAGTTCTGGTTCACCAAGAATAATATTTTACTTGCCTTTTTCTCTTTCCCCCAGAGTTTCAGCAAACTGGGCCCAAAGACCCATAAACTCAAGGCTTCATAGCCCAGGCAAAGACTCCAAATACATTGTCTTTCTGACACCGCAGTTTGCAGTACCCCCAGTCTAGGGCTGTTAGGGATCCAGAGAAAGGCACCCCAGAGCCTGGTCTCAGGTTTGGTTGGCTGATTATAACATGTTCTATGTGAGACATTCAAGACCTGAAGAAAGCAGCTGTTGGCCTGAAACTTTGCTGGAAAGTTTCCAAACAACCATAGTTTGAAATGATCTTTCATGAACCCTAAAGACCAAGTGGCCTCAGTGTGAAGTCAACCAGCAGCTATTTGTGGAGGTTTCTTATGGATCCATTGGCAGGACCAAATGAAAGGCCTCAGGTGCAAGGCATCATCCACACTGCTTAATCTTTGTCTTGCCCCCTGGCCTGGTGCTGGCTGGTGCCAGCCAGAGCTGTGCCAGATCGTGCCTTGGCATGGCATAGAGGGCAGCACTCACTGAGGACCATTCCCAAATCAGCAGTGGGGGCTGGGCTGCACCAGCTTCAGCATATTCCTCCCCACAGTATTCTGTCAGAGCCACGCTTTTTCCATATCCCCATTTTCATAGTAAGAAAATACCACCCTGCTCAACTGCAACACTTATTCAGATGCTTTGAACAGGGGAAAAAAAAAAAAAAAAAAGACAATACTAGTATCGTATTAGGGCTACAGGGACTGCACATGTGAACCAGATGAGACCCAGCATCAGATGTGTTACGGACTGGAAGCGGCTAATATGTGCCAGTTCGCTTCAGGGCCAGCGATTCATCCCAGACTTGATTTTATTTATTATTTCAGACTTAGACTAGCCAGAAAATTTGTTATGGAAGTGAGCAGCATGGGGACATCAGGCACCTTTTATGCAAACTGATTTAGTTCCTCTGGTATAACATCTCCTTAATGAAGGTTTTGTAAAAACATCTGAAGGTACAGACATGTGGTTTTGCCTACATAATAGGTTTATAAGGGTGCTAGGAATGAAGGATTCTACACAAGAGGTTCTTCAAACTACTGAGGTGATGAAAATTATCAGAGCTTCCCAGCTCTTCTATATGTATGGGTTGTCGTTTCGATAGTGGTGTTACAGACTGCCCATAATTTGCCCAATTCTTCACAGACTTACTACAGGACAGTTTCTACATGGACTTGCCTCCTAGATGGTCAGTGTACAGAATGGGGAGTGGGGGTGATCCAATGTTGGAGGACATTAACTATCATTATTTTGTATTTTCGCCCCTCTAGTTTATGAGTAGTTCTATGGAAATCAGCCTGGGATTCCTAGGTCCGTTGAAAGAAAGGTATTTGAAGAAGGACTTGAAGAAGAGGGATAAAGAAGGGGCTGGCTGCACAGCTCATTCCACATCATAACCATAAGCATCTCATCTATCTCCCAGCTATTCCCATTACATCTAAATAGACCTGTTGTAATGAAGCAATGAGAGGTGAAAGAGGGGGTTAATGCACCAGTCGGTAACTGCTGGAGATATCATTTCCAATTTGATGGAGGTGACACAGAAAAATAAGTGTGGGTGTCCCAGCTGATTCTCCAGGGCATATCTGGTGGCTAATTTTCCTGAAATCTAGTTTTGCATTAGTTAAGAATCTGCATAAATGACTTTAAGAGAAGAGATTGTGTTGATATCCTCTCGGTTTTATTTAACATTGTAGTCTTATTACCTGGGGTTTACTCTTCTCGTGTGATGCATTTTCTCCCTCTCAGATAAAGCAAAGTAATAGCTACCCAGAGGTTTCTAAAGTATACAAATGGGTCTGAGTTGGAAAGGTCAGACCTACAGAAATGTTGGACCATGCCAAAGAGCAAGGTGAAGAGTTTAAGCTATATAAATATTTAAAGAGCTGTAATGAGGACCAACATGGCTACACTCCCAAGGTTCATTATTATACATGGACAAGGTAGAAAAGTAACTAAGCATGACCTTTTTCCACTTGATTTTCCTTATGTTTTTGTGAGAGTGGTTTTCACTCCCTGAGATGTTCATGGCTGTCACTGTCTTCCTGGAAGGGGACAGGGACTTTTCGTGGCTTTCCATGAGGCCAGGGAAAATCCCAGAGAGGTTTCAGAAGCAAATGAGGGGAAGATGTTGGGTTTTTCCCAGGCATCATCCTGTGCTTCTGGATCTGGAGCAAGGAGGCAAACGTTTCCCAGCATGGTGGAAGCTCTCAAACAAAGCTCAGCAGGACTTGAGGACCCCTTGCTAAGGACACCAAGTGTCCCAGCGTCACCTGGTGAGATGACTCTAGCTCATCCTTTGCCTCAAGACTACATATTTGCAACTCCACGGCTCAGCTGTTACAACTCCCCTTGAGGTGCACAATCTTACAAGCTAAAAACGTTCTAGTGGCTACAAAGCACAATATCCTCTTTGCTTAGCAACACGTTTCCATGAACACCTCACGCCACAAAGCTTGCTGTTGCCTTATCACTCATCAACTGAGCCTGATGCAAGGTCTCCATCCTTGGATGGAGGTAATGTGCCACAATTCCCCCAGTCTCACTGACATGTCCTGCAGCAGCAGCCACCTTCCTATGACACAAGAACCAGTGGGACAGCCCAGTTGCTGGGTTCTCATGGCAGCTGTCCTGGGTGTTATGGTCCTCAAATTACAACAGTAGCTCACCTTGGTGCCACCATGTCTAGGCAAGGAGAGCACAGGGGACCAGTCACTGAAGGAGAGTTGTCTTTCTGTTCAGAAGATGTCTGAACTGTCTTCCTTGGAAGAAGAAGGTGAATGAGGGTCTGAGTTTTTTCCAGATTGCTCACAGACAAATTCCCAGTGATAGGTGCATAAATGCTCTCTGCAGCATCCCATGTGTGCTGTGGACCAGCTCCTGCAGGGCTACTGGTGTGGGTCAGGGTTCAAGGCATACACCCACACCACATTTTTAGACCTCCTGCTCTTCCAAACACTGCATTTTGAGTCTGTGCCTCTTCCCCCTCCCACCACGTTTGTGGCTCAGAAAAGAGAATTACCAGCTCAACAGCACAACAGGCATGCCTGTTTTAAACTAAACATAGTAGTGTTGGACAACATTTGCTGGACCAAAGCCAAACTTTTGATGGCTGTGAACCAGTTTTGATGACATTTACATTAAGAAAGATTTATCGGTCATCTGACCAAAATGAAAGACAGACAGACAGAAAGGAAGAAAAGATGGAGAGGAAGGGAAGGAGGAAGGGAAGGAAGGAAGGGAAGGAAGGGAAGGAAGGAAAGGAAGGGAAGGAAGGGAAGGGAGGAAGGAAGGGAGGAAGGGAGGAGG
>JANHGN010016273.1:0-14490 GCA_024605025.1 Megaceryle maxima
GCGGGATGGCGCAGAAGTGGGTGGCAAGGCGCGGCCGGGCAAGGCGCAGCAAGGCGCCGCAGGGGGCGGCAAGGCGGGATACGTCCTCTACGCCGGGGGCCAGCGCTTCCTCCTCGACCTGGAGCGGGACGAGGCGGTGGGGGAGCGGGCGCTGCGGGCCGGCGGGCCGCCGCGCTGCTACTACCGCGGCACGGTGGACGGCAGCCCGCGCTCCCTGGCCGTCTTCAACCTCTGCGGCGGCCTCGACGGCTTCTTCGCCGTGGGCCGCTCCCGCTACATCGTCAGGCCAGCGCGGCGCGGCGGGGAGGCGGCCGGCCCGCGGATCTACGGGGAGGGCCCGGCCCGTGCCCCGCACCTCTTCCGCCGGGACCGCTTCAGCTTCGAGACGGTGCCGGCCCGCACCAGCTGCGAGACCCTCGACGCGGCCGGGGCAGCGGCGGCGGAGGCGGCGGGGGACGGCCAGCGGCGGCGGCGGCGTCGCTCCGTCTCCCGAGCCCGGCAGGTGGAGCTGCTGCTGGTGGCCGACGCCTCCATGGTCCGCAAGTACGGGAAGGGTCTGCAGCACTACCTGCTCACCTTGGCCTCCATCGCCTCCCGGCTCTATGCCCACGCCAGCTTGGAGAACCACGTCCGACTGGCCGTGGTGAAGGTGGTGGCCCTGGGCGAGAAGGAGAAGGGGCTGGAGGTCAACAGGAACGCCGCCACCACCCTCAAGAACTTCTGCAAGTGGCAGCACCAGCACAACCGCCTCGACGATGACCACGATGAGCACTATGATGCTGCCATCCTCTTCACTCGTGAGGTAGGCATCACTCCGACCGACAGCGACTTGGTGTCCCCTTGAACAACAACGTCCTGTGGGGTGCTTGGGATGCAACGAGGTCAGCCTGGCATCCCTCCTGTCACATTGCCCTATTTTGCCCAGTGGCTGTCTCCCCACTTGCACCTTCAGCCTTTCCACTGGGTTGCACTGTGTCTCAGGGACTGGCACCCACATGAACAGCTGTCAGGGATGGAAGAGAGCTTGAAAGCCCAGCAAATTGCATACACATTTTTGTGTGCCCCCTCTCCTGTGAGGTCATCCCCACTGTGGGTACACAGTCATTCCTGCCAATGCAGTGCTGGGACTCCTTCCTGTGTGGGGACGTAGTAATTTTCCTGATTGGAGGACTGAGCCGAGGCCACCTAACTTACCTCTGCTTGAGGGATGATGTTGTTCCATTTTTCCTTGTGACATGTTTGACACACAGCCCCTCTTTCTCCAGGGAGGTGGTCCGGGCAAAATGGCAGATGGTGCTCCCTAGCCTAAATTACTCCCTAAACAAACCTGCTAGTGAAAATGGTAGAGAATATCTTAAAAGTACACATGACTTCCATGTTGAGTGCGTTGAGATGCTATTTCCAGCAAGAATAGCTCCACCACACTGGAAGCTGGTAGCACTTGTGGTTGAAGGGTAGGACGTAAATGCAAACCACAGGTAAACAGAGCTGCAGAAGTTGTGTGAGTTGTGCTGGTGGTAAGGGGATGTAGTCTCTTTCTTGTTTCTGAGGTGAAAAATGGGTGTTCTCATTGAGACTGGGTCAGAGCCAGATGATATTGCCTATGCAGAGCTGTGCCTTGCACCCTGCCCGGTTGTTAATTAATTGCATTGCCAGAGGTCGTTAAGGGACATTGCTCTAGTAGACATGTGGCCAAGTTTATGCAATGAAGTTCTTCTGTAAGAATATCCCTTCAGTGGTTTGGGTTTGGTGTTTTCTTTTTTTCCCTTCCCCAAGTATGAAAAAAATAACTGCATGACTTTCCGTTTGAGTTCTCCTGCTTTTCTACATCATAGGAGCCTGCCAAAAAGGATGCTTTGGATAGTTTGTGGAAGGAGTTGCTCCAGAAGGGGGGAAAAAAGTGCCTGGCTTTCTTTATAGCTGTAAATAGTTGAAACATTAGGTTCTGTGTCAGTCAGACATCACTTGTACAGCAGGATCCTTTTTAGCAGCTTAAAGCCCATTGGTCCAATTTACAGGCTTTCATTTCTTTATGATTATAATCTGGATGAAAGCAGGCTACCCAGGCTAGGTCAGAATGCTCTTGCTTTTTGCTATAAACATCCTTTCTAATGGCTTATTAATTAAGCCTGGGCCAGACTCCATCACTTTTCACTAAAGTGTGTTTTTCTTTGCCAGTATTCCCATTTATTTCTCTGGCATTTCTTACAATTCAGAAACTCTTAGGGTGGCAGACTATGAATCTTAACATCAATTATTAAGTTAAATTGGATTGAGATAGGATGTGAATTTAAAGTGCACTTGTTTTGCAGATGCTTTTCTGTAATTCTTTGCATGGATGCCCTCCTGCCAGAATAAGAGTGTGCTGCTAATCAGTAATCCATTTTCAAAGAATCTTAAGCAGTCCATCTTCCATGCGTAGAGTTACTTCTTTTGGATGTAAGTAGTACCAAAACTAAACAAAACATCACAGTTTCTTTGGTCTCCTTCCACTCTTAAGATGCAAATACTGGTTGCGCTGTTACTTAGGCATGTAAAGGCTTTGTAAGGAAAAAGCACAGGCTTCTGTTCTCTTGGTTTACATTTTAACAGGTTTAACTATGAGATTAGCTCCTCATTACAATTCAGGATAACTTAATCTGCTTTAATGATTTGCTGTGTGTACATGCACAGTGTTTGGAATTACATTTTGGTATTCAAGTCAGTAAGAACAGGACTGTAGTTTCTTGCTACATGTGTTCATGATGTTCTTTGCAGGGGGTATGTGTGAGTCCATATGATTTTTATATGCTTACACTTGAAATGTCAACATGAATCTATTTGCTTCTCGTGGAATGTAAACATGAAAAGGGTTAACGGATGAACAAGCAGCAGAGATGTTTCCTGGAGAAAACAGCCCCACTTTGAACTAGAGAGAGATTTTTTCCAGTTTAGCTTTTCAATGAGAGTGGCAGGAATTGGCAGGAGGATCCAACTTTTACAACTATGTTTTGAATGTATGAAGTACGTTGCTTAGCTACTAGACGCTAAGCCATGGCTGCATGTTTTGATGGGCTCTGAATACCGTCATGCTAATCTTTAAACATCCAGATGTCTTCTTCTAAATGGCTTGTTTCTTAGGCATGGCGTGAGGTACATTTTCCATCTTTGTTTACTAACTGAGGCCACGTTGAACTTTGTGTCTCTGTGTCATCAGAATAATATTTGCAAATCATTTGTCATCTGAACGTGTGTCCTCAGCTGTATGTAATTGTTTATGTGTAGTGAAAATCTAATTCATGCATGCCTGTTGCCATACAAGTCTCTAACAATTATCTTCGTTCTGGAGTGACATTTACTTGGATGTTATTTTTGACACCAAAAGAGGATCTCTGAAAAGACAGTAACTTTGTTTGAGTTCCTTATCAAAGAAGAATCTTTTTAGAATTCAGCACCATCTCTTCCTCCTCTTCTGTTGTCATTACTTGTTTAAAGATAAATTAATAACCATTGATAGACCTAAGAGTATGCTGGCAGTTCTCCCTTTCTAATAAAATTAGTACTGGCAGTTCAAATTATGATCATCATCATTGTTCATACTAGGAAGTACTTCCTATGCAAAACGATTTTTAGGAGATTTACTGATTCTGGATTAAATTATTCACTCACTTTTGGTTATAATCTGTATTTAATTTGATAAGGACTTCAAAGTAATCACGTTGCAGAGCATAATAAATAATTATGAACAGGAATTCACTTTTGGGTGATACAGGCAACAAGTTAAAGCTATTTTAAGGCTCAGTATTGCATATTAGTTGTGTCAAGGAGCATGTAATTACCCATTCATGGCAATGAATCCAACATTTACTCTGTAACTGCAAGGAAAACTTACAGTGACCTGCCTGGTCATTATTATCACCTGTATAGGAGACCATAAAAACTTTCAGTGGATGCAGAAATTATCACTAAATTTCGCAGAAACTTATTTGGGTTCCTTAGTGATTATTTAAATTCCAAAAATCTGATAAGGAGAAGTATATTTTCCCCAGTGGTGTCAGTCTCTCATTCTGACCCATAATGGCCAGTATGAAGCCTGACAGAGGTCTGACTTGTCAGTACTAAAAGGTGATGATTTTCTAATAAATCCTGTACAGTCTTTCATTAAGGCAGATTGGCCTTAATAACCTTAAAGAATACATGGGTTCCCTGCTGTTTGACTACTTTGTGGTTTAGTCCTTGACAGCAGCTGTGAATTTTTGGGCTGCATGCATCCTCAGAGCATCCTCTGTGGAATATGGTGATGCAAGGATTCGATCATCTGGTGACCAGGTGAGTCCTCTGCTCTGTGTGGCAGCAGGGAAGTGACTGTGTGGTGGGAAGGAGGAAGAGCTTGTGAAGTTCTCTTTCCCTGCGGATCAGATCACTTTATTCGCAATGGCAGTGAAGGCAACAGCAAATTTAGAATTTAGTCCATTTCAAGCTTTTTTTATTATTATTATTGTGAACAGTACTTGGAAGCTGGGAACAGGTTGTCTTCAGTCTTCATGTTTTTATGGGTGCAACAAAATACTTGCTAGATTATTTGTCACAATAGGAAAACATACTATCTGTAACTTGCAAACTGCACTTGAACTCAGCCTGTTCTTTCCTGAGGTCCAGCTTGCTCTGCAATTATCCTCTATTATTCATTCAATCTATTTTATTAGAGACCCTTAGTTAAATTTCAAGTGAACTATTAAATGCCTTTGGACAAAATCCAGTTTTCTTCTTTTCCCCCCAGTTCTGAATCATGTGAAAATTTAAATTTCTCACAGTAGATACAGGCAGCAAGAAAAAGAAAAAATACTTTCCTAAGTGCTTGTTAGCATCATCTGTGATATTACCATCATGCCTGGCTCTAACAAGAAGTTCATATAAGAGCCAAAGGCCGCTGTCCTGACATTTTCCACACAGTAATTATACAGGTCTTGTGTTTGTGATTTAGTTTAACCATCAGTCTGACAGTGCTGTTGAAATTTAACAGCAAGCTTTGGATCTCAGCTCTGTACATGATAATTTCATTGCGTGGAGCACATGCTTTCTTTGGCTCCAGTTCCTTCTTTTTTTCTTTTCTGTATTATCAACATTGCACAATTATTATCCCATATCAGTAAAAAAGGTCATTGTGTCAATGGTCAATAGAATATATTTCACTAATGTTTATTATTATTACTCTGAAGAAATTCTAATGTTATGCATCTACCAATTTTGTAGTGTTTTCACTTTTTTTTTTTTTTTTTCCCAAATCTTAATACATTTAGATAATGTCCCTGGATAAAATAAAGTGGGACATAATTTGTGCATGAGCAAATCTGTGGTTTGCATAATGCTACATTTTCTTTATGTGTCTTACAGAAAAAAAAAAAATTAAAAAAGGCAACTTTGTTAATATGTACATTCAGAGCATAAAAGCTTACTCCACTTTAGGCTCTAATAGTTTGTTGCAGAGTATCCTAGGATGATGAATGCCTCGGGTCCCTGAAACATGTAACAGGAGGGTAAGAACACACCTAAATATCTGGTCTAGTGAGGAGGTAGTTTCTGAAGCCAGCAAATGTAGCCCTAAAGTTAGCCCAAGAGGGCATCACCCATGTATTGGATTTTCTTGAATTTCACCTTCCCTAGAATTCAGAAAGGCAGCTCTGTACATCTGAGATTCAAATGCCCAAAACTTAGTCCTAAATTTAGCAGATTAGCCTGAGAGGAAGATGTCCTCAAGTTAAACTACTGGAGAAAAAGATGTCTTTTGGTGAGTACGGCAGATATCACCAGTCCTGTTTTTCCAGAAAGGTAGGCAGGCTTTGGTCTTTTCTCTCAAAACATGGCCATGGGAGGAAAAAGCAGTAACCCAGTGACCCTTCCTCACTTCAGAGTGATAGCCAGGCCCTCTTCTTGATGCCCTAACCTGGACCATCCCCATGAGCAAGACTCACCAGTGTCTCAGGAGAAGGACTTTTCACAGCAGACTACCTCCAGGGCATCCTTCCTTCATTGTGGCTTGTAAAGTCTCTTTTTAAGTGTCAGTGTTGGTTGAGGGGCAAAACAGATGACTCTCTTAATTACTTTGTTTGCTGGTTAGCCCTTATTTTCCATGCCTTTTATGGTGTTTTGTCTTAAATCTTGTGCTTCTTTTAACTTCCAGACATCATGTGCTCCTTGGGTGACCCCCATAATACTGTTTGTGTGAAACTTACGCCGTTCTTCATTGCTGTGACATTAATAAACTGTCACCCACTTTGCAGAGTCGGACACAGGAGAGGGTGGATGGGTGGGTCTGGAATACCGCCTGACCCCACCTTCCCTTCACAGGGCTGCGGTGGGAAGGCTGCTGCAGGAAGTTGGAAAGTCATGTTTAATTCCTTCATCTGCTTGAGGGAATTTAGTTTGGTATCACCCACCTCCCAGGAGAGGTCCTTAACCAGTAGGTTGTAAGCTGTTCCAGGTGTTAAGGGAACTTTCCACTCCTCTGACCAAAGCTATGTCACTGTTTAGCAAGTAATTTAAGATTCATATGGTGAGGAGAGAAATCGTGACCTGAAGCCACTGACTGCAGTGCACCGCTTAGAGCAAGGCGGTCTGATTTCCCAAGGCACAGAGAGAATGCCGTTTCTGTAATTTACTGAAGGACTGTTCAGTGTAAAAGACAGAAGTGGGCTGAGGAACCGGGACCAAAACTTAGGTCCCTTCACCAAAGGCTGTAAGTACTAATTGCAGCCTGGGCTAGGGAAATCTTTGGCATGTGGACTGCTACAGGAGAAGCCACAACTCTCTGCATGCACAGACATGTGCAGACCTTCACTGTAGACGATAGTCTGGTGTAGTCTGTAGGGCACTTTCCTAAGAAACAAGCTTCTAAATATCTTCATCCAGATTTGAAACTGGATCACCTTCTTATTGGGCAAAGGCTTCAAGTTATGAGCATTGTAAAGAAACCAGAAAAGCAAGCGAACAAACACACAGAGATGTAAAAGCTGTTAGCTGTGTTTTAAAAGAAGGTGATGTGCAGCAGTACCTGATAAAAAGCCTAACCTTGTTGGTTTCTCCTACATCTGATCTGAGGAAGTCTGTGTGCTTCTTTCCCTCATGAGTCAAAGATGGAGAAACATTAAGCATCTCAACCCCTATCAAGCTTTATTATAAGCTAAGCTGCTCAGGACTGTATAACTGTGGCTCTTGGGGCTCATAAGATCGTAAGCTACAAGCCCTATGAAGGGTAGATAACTCAAAGACCAGAGGACATGTGAGCCCATTTTGTTCTTCTGCCTTTACATTCCACCAAACTGTCTATGTTGGTGCTTAAATCTTGTTTTGGGTCTGGTCCATAGGGTTTGGCCTAATATCATGTTTCACTAAACAGTTTATTCTTGTTTTTAAGCCTACTGTACAAATCAAAAAATTTCAGGTAAACTACATTAACTGTTCCAGCAGGATGCCACAACAGTTACCTTCATTCACAACAATGCCACGTTTACATGGCAAACAGACAGCTGCTTTTGATGTATTTACAAATGCCAAGAAAACTTGGCCTTTAGTGTGCTGTCTAATTAACTACTAGTCTTAGGATCTACAGCTCATTTTTCCCAAGTCTTCCCTTTGCCAAACCTTAAGTCTTAAACATCTATTGCCTTCTGCGTAGCAAATGCATTTCCTAGTCCTTCTAGTTTGAAACTACTAATGCATATCAAGGGCCAGACTCTGCATTCCTTCTTTAGAAATATCAAGAAGCACTTATTCTTCGAAGCTTCTGCCACAAATTATTTGGAGGCTACTATATGAGTATACAAATCTGAGTAAGCAATTGACTTCTTAAATAGAAGCAATACACCAGAGAGAAATAATCATTGGAAACTGAGTGTGAGTCCCAACTTTCTTAGTGCTTTAGCTGGAGTAGGAAAACTTGAGAAGACCCACACAGATTTTGTGATTGCATTATTACATTAGGGCTTGTTCTTAACACCAAAAAAAAAAAAAAAAAAAAAAAATTCAAGGGAAATAAAGACTTTCATGTACTTTCAGACACTTTGCTGCATAAGAGTGCTTTCCAGGACTGGAATTTTCCTAGGAAAATTAAAAATATGACTATTGATGCTGGTAACAAATAACCCCTAGCCAGTAGAAGCTACAGGAGGTTTCAGTCAAAAGAAAATCTGCCATAAAAGCTTAAATCAGTGTACATGTAAACAGGCATCATTTTCAGTAATGTCTTATAAAATCATGATGTTGGGAAGCTCCATGTATCTGGGAAAGGTGAGTTGATCTGATAGCAAACTTTTCAGAATATTTGTCTCAGAGATGCCACTTGCTAGGTTTCAGTTATGCATATAGTGTATACTCTGTGATGCTATGAATAGAAATATATTAAAGTACAAATCATGCAAGAGGCAAAAGAAATAAAGAATAAATGAGACTGAGTTGAGAGCATAATGGATCTGAGTCTTCAGTAATCTGCCTAAGTGATTATTGACAATGCCAGCATTAGTTTAAGAAAAGCATCCTCATGCAGTCATGGAGGACTAAAATCTACAATGAAAACCAAAAGGCTCAGCAGAAGCTCTGTTCAAAGCATAGCCAATGCATGCCTTGCTCTAGCAGCAGAGGCAACCTATAGACATCCTCCCCAGTAACAGCTTAATACAAAGAAGCTAATGCCAGAAAATATTTCCTGTCCTTGTTTCCAGGATCCTTTTTTACAAGCCTCCTCCACTGTTTCCCAGTTGGGATTGGGTAGGTGGCTGCAGGGCTTCCCACTCCACCTTGCTCAAACTGCTAGGCAGCCTGGTTATGGTCACGGAGCTGGCTAAAGGGAACTGGTCTTTACTGTAGCCTTACTGTATCACTTGTCCACTGCCTGCTGACCACAGTGTGGTTGGTCTTCTTTACAGGGATTGTTGGTCCCACAACATCTGAGGACATCTGTTTTCCAGCTGTTCGTGGGGTGTTGGAGGAGCTAGGTTATTTTCCAGATAAGCACTTTTCAGAATCACCTATTTTCTGCTGTCATGTTTCCTAGGAGCAACCTTTAATTAATACAGCCTTTCAAGAAAGTAATTTTATCTGACCCAAATTTAAGGTATTTCATAAAGAAAGCATAAAGCCTGCTTTATTTTGCCTAGGCAACTGTTAACACAAATGAACACTGCCTTGAAAGGTAGGGATGCTGAGATGTGTGGATATGTGTCATACTCTAGGAAGTGATGGAAATGGAGGCACAGCAGTGTGATGAAGTGACTGGATTTCTGAGGAGAACCCAGGCATGCACGTCAGTAACACATTAACATATGAAACATTGCTGTGCCCGTTAGTGCCTGCATATGGACATAGCTATTTTTTTGATGTCTAGTGAAGGTGTTGTAACACAATCCTGTGCGTAGCTTTTGAAATTTTGAGGGTGGTATTACTAATCAGCCAAGAGTTAGAAGGGTTGCTTACAGTTAACATCCCTGTTGTAATTTTTCATATTCCACAGATCCCATCAGAAGCAACTCTAAGGAAGTTTATGAGATTTCCTGCTTAGAAAGATTGTATTCTGTTAATGATGTCATCAAATCCAGGGAATCATTGTGAGGTCTGGTTGCACAGCTTCATAGCCATGTCACTGGCGTAGCTTTTTCTTGTAGGCAAATAGAAGTAAATCATGCACTGGCATAAGACATCGGTGTGCTGGTATAATTGTGCCCACACTGGGAGCAGTACTGATGTAAGTATCTAGGTAGTAATGACACCCAAATACAATAAAAGACCAAATGACACAGAATCTGTATGCAGAGGCAAGTCCTGAATTAATGTATTTTGTACTATTATTTGAACTGTCAACCTGAGAGTACTTAGACCTCCTCCAGTAAGCTGCTTTCTCTCTGATTTATGTGCTTTTTGGAACTTGCATAAGAATTTCAGTTCAACTGCTTGTGTGGATTCAGTTTAGATTGCATTAGTATAAAGGTGTCTTACTTCCTGTACAGCTTACAGTCATTTTCTTAGACCAACTATATCGCCAGGAAAAGGGGTTTTTATTGGTACTGTGCACATGATGTAGGTAAACCACTTATATTTATGTAGAGTTTACTCTATGTAAAGTGTTCCCTTAGACTGAAAGAGCCAGATTCAGAAGTGATACATAAAAGGCTAAATGGATTTGAGCAAGCAAAAGTAAAAGGAATTTAAGGATTGTCACTCCCATGTTGAATATGCCTCAGATGTGTGATGCTACAATAACATGACCTCACTTAGGCCCTCCTCCAACATTGGTCCAGAGATGCTGAAAATGATAGGAAGTTTATTTGCCTAAATAAAACTGGAAAAAAAATGCATTTCTTTTAAAATACTTGAAAACAGGCAGGCATCTTTATTCTGTACCTTCCCATAACCCATGCAGAGCAAGAGGGGAAATCTGCAGAGCTAATTGGATGTCAAGGGTAGGTGTACCAGTGGGGTTAAAGAAAAAATAGTCAACATATTTGCATTGCTACAGAATGGAATTGTTTTGTAAACCATGGATTATACCTGTGAACATTTGGGAATTGAAATACTTTTGAACTCTGTTCCT
Organism: Megaceryle maxima; assembly: GCA_024605025.1. Classification (NCBI taxonomy): domain Eukaryota; kingdom Metazoa; phylum Chordata; class Aves; order Coraciiformes; family Cerylidae; genus Megaceryle; species Megaceryle maxima. The sequence goes on from JANHGN010016273.1 coordinate 10,562, forward strand.
TCTCTTCTTATAAGGCTGATTTGTTCATTGGTACTGCAGCATTTAAATCTTGACATTAAGTAGCACCAAGAGTGCACTTACCAAAAGAGTTCCCAGACACCTGGAAGCGAGAACTGATCCTGAAATTCTTGCTCCATATATGTAATATTACTATCTAATTGTAGCTTGAAAACTTCTTTATTTCATCTTAGGGAAAAAAAAAAAATTCCACCACAATTTGAAAAAAAGATGCTCTGTCAGAGTATCTGTGAACTCAGTGCTTTCCTTTGACTTCAGTGGGATTTGAATCCTGTGCATTTTCAAGCTTGAGTGTAGTTGAAATTATCATAATCAGCAAACATTGTTGACCTGGAGCTTCATACAGGATATCTGTTATTCAGATGATTATAAAAAGGGTCTATAAAAGAAAGTCATTATAAAAGGAGATCTGAAGGGAAGGGTCCTAAAAATTATGGGGAAAAAGGTACTCTTTGATCATTTTGATAGTAACATTTGATAATATAATACTGTCATGCCTTGAAAATGACAATTTCATTCAACCACAATGAAATGTTGAAGTATGCCAAATAGCGTAATACCTACTTTTTCTTCTCAACCAAAAGAAAAATATATATGTACATTCAGACTAGTATTTGTTCTTCCTTCTGCTTCAGCAGAAGCACTGAGAAGTTATTGCTGATGATTAAAACACTATGTCTGATCAAACTTGCCTTCATCATTATTATCATCCTGGAACAGAAGCAAAAAACCTAATGCTACCTGCATGGTTTTTGGAGATAACCCATATCTGGAAGTAGGGAACATATGCTACTAAGACTAGGAATCAAGGGATTTTACACTCTGTCATATCACAGGCTCTTTAATCAACCTCTGAGTATTGCTTAAATACTTGGTGTATTGGGTAATACGTTATTAATCATTGTACTACTTGACAGATGTAACGTGAGGTTTAATATATACCAATTTAATTTCTTTAAGTGCAAGTATAAGACTTGCCTTTGGAAAAGTGATCTCTGGTTCAAGGACTGATCAGGAGTCTGAAGCTTTGTCTCTGTGTCTTGCTTCACCTTCCATAAATAAAGAGAATATTCCATTTTTATTCTACAGCATGTATTTTGAGTACCTAACCTAATGCAGGTTTGAGCCTGTGTATGCACTGCAGAAAACCAAGTTTAACTAACAATAATTAATTACAGAACATACCCAAATCCTGTTGAAGTCAATGAAAATACTCCCACTGATTTTACCAGGGGTGGGGTTGGGTCATTGTGCTTTTAAGCTGCATTGACATCTTTATATTGATGCTTTTATCTGAGTTCTGCTGTGCAGAGACCGGTGACTTTAACCTGTTGTTACATACGGGTGTAAAAATTTACTTTAATGATTTTTTTTAATCTTTTTTTTTTTTTCTTCTTGGGCAGGATTTATGTGGGCATCATTCATGCGATACTCTGGGAATGGCAGACGTTGGGACCATATGCTCTCCTGAGCGCAGCTGTGCAGTGATTGAAGATGACGGCCTCCATGCAGCTTTTACAGTGGCTCACGAAATTGGTATGCAGTGCCTTTTCTGTTCGCTTGCCAAATCAAACACTTGTAACAGCTGCATTAGTAACCAAAATACTTCGCAATTAATTCCAGATTTCCCTTGGTCCAGATACTCGCTTGGGGATTAAGGCTGTATACATATGCACTTCAGGGTTAACTAATAAGGGATCAGAAGGCAAGTGAAGGCGCACAGTAGGTGTTTCCTTTTTGACAGTGTCATTTCTAAGTGGTTATTGAAGTGAAAATTCAAAGGCTGCAGCTACTGTCCAAAGATGTCAATACTCTTCCCTCCCCAGAAAGCATTTAGCTCTTCTATAGTCATTTGCGTGCATTCAACACACACAGAGTGGAAAATAACTTGCCTTTCTGAACCACTTGAATGCTTTACTGTTACCAAACTTTTTCTTGGGATAAAGTATTACCTGCAGAGAAGGGATTTTGTGGACAAAACCAAAGTTTTAATCTTTTTCTAAGTGTATGGGAATTCCACGTTATGGTAAAATATGGTGCTAATATGAATGTTGAAATAAGTGAAATACCTTTTAGATGATAAAGGTTTGGTCAAAAAAAATGTTCAACTCTGTTTTCATTTCCACTTCAGTGGACAGCAGTTTAGTGTAGGAGTTCTACATGTACATTTCAGAAGGAATTAGAATAGAATTAGTGACAGAAGACGGTCCATATCCTGGGATACTGTATCTGTCATAATATATTCCTTCAGAAAGACTTCTGCCATCTTGATTCTTTTCAGTTTACTAATGTCCAGTGAGCTGTGTTCACTGGAAATATATTCACTATGGGGGCTATTCGTTTTGGTGAGTGAACAGCAATTTAAAAGTTGATAGCATTTTTTTTTCTTTTTTTTTTTAACATTCTTGGAAGGAAATAACAAGGAAAGGAGAACTTTCAGAGAGAGCCAATTGCTGAATTGCCTTGTACCTCATGCCAAACCAAAGTAAAGTTTCCTTTGGGAGTATCATTGCAGTAGTTCAGTTTTCAAGTAGCTAGCAGGTAGAGCCCAAGTTGTGTGCCTTATACATACATCTGGCTAAGCAGCCAGAGGTCACTAAGTATGAAAAAGCAGCTAGCGTGTCAGTGACCTGACCCTTCAATTAGTAAACCTAAACCATGCTGCTCTTATGGTGCTATAAAGAAATGAAATCAGTAGTGGCTGGAGAGAGGATCATGTGTTGCATGGAAACATAAAATGTTGTGGCAGTTTGAGTTCCAAAACAGAAATTGTATTTTAATAAACAAGAATATAATTAAAGAAAAGAAAAATACCCAAACAACTCAGAAATCACTAATTCAGAGCATTTGGAGATAAGTATAGCAATACATTAAATATAACTTCACATCACAGGAATGTAGTAGCATCAAAGCTGAATGCTGTGAAGCTAATGACCCATCACAAACCTCATCTAGAAATGGGACAAGTAGATAGGTTGACAAACTTAACTTGTCACTCAAAGGACAGGTGTGCTAGAGGGACTGTATTTTCTTTTCTTCAGAAGTGATGCTTACTGCTGAAGGTTAGTGAGCATTGGTGAGGTTGGATGAGGGACCTTCTTGTGATGCCAGTGTTGATGTATCTGGTGTGTGATGAGGTGAGTGATGTGTTCTGACTACCATTTTATCAGCAATAAATGCATGTTTAGATAGATTAAAAATAACATAGAAACATAGAAATGGCTGGGTTGGAAGGGAGCTCTACAGGTCATCTAGTCCAACCCCCCTGCTGACAGCAGGGACATCCTCAACTAGAGCAGGTTGCTCAGAGCTTCATCAGGCCCCACCTTGAATGTCTCCAGGGATGGGGCCTCAACCACCTTCTTGGGCAACCTGTTCCAGTGCTCCACCACTCTTGTGGTAAAGAACTTAGTCCTTATTTCTAATCTAAATCCACTCCTTTCTAATTTAAAACCATTGCCCATCTTCCTTTCACTCCAGGCCTTTGTAAACAAGCCCTGTCCAGTCTTTTTATAAGCTACCTTCAGGTACTGGAAGGTGTCTATTAGGTCTTCCCAGAGCCTTCTCTTCTCAAGGCTGAACAATCCCAGCTCCCTCAGCCTGTCTTCATAGGAGAGGTGCTCCAGCCCTCTGATCATCTTTGTGGCTCTCCTCTGAACCCACTCCATCAGGTCCATGTCCTTCCTGTGGTGAGGGCTCCAGAGATGGACTCAGTATTCCAGGTGAGGTCTGACCAGAGCAGAGTAGAGAGGCAGAATCACCTCTCTTGATCTGCTGGCCACACTTCTTTTGACATAGCCTAGGATGCGATTGGCCTTCTGGGCTGCAAGCACCCACTGGCTGCTCATGTCCAGCTTCTCGTCTACCAGCACCCCCAAGTCCTTTTCTGCAGGGCTGCTCTCTATCACCTC
>JANHGN010016276.1:0-37980 GCA_024605025.1 Megaceryle maxima
GCCCCCGGCCCGGCCCCGCCCGCCCCCGGCCGTTACCCGTCCATTACATCCAGGTGGAGGTAGTCGGCCCCGCAGTCCAGCATGCGGCTGCACTCCGCGCCCAGCGCCGCCAGGTCGCTGTTGAGGATGGACGGCCCGATCCTGCAGCCCGACGCCATCGCTGCCGCCCGACGCCGCCGCGCCTGCGCCGCCGCCACGGCCGCGCCGCCTGCCGGGAGAGACGCGCACTGCCGCCCCGCCCCGTCCGCCATCTTCGGCCCACGGCACCGCCGAGAGGCGGGTGACAGAGCTGAACGCGGCTGTTGGCCGGGGGCTCCGAGGTACTGGTCCCGAGGGTCCGCCCAAAGGCGCTGCCTGGCCGGGCCCCGCAGCGCCTTTGGTCCTTCGGCTCTGGCACTGGCGGGCATAGGGCTTGTGCCACCAGCGCCTGGGAAGGGCCCCGCTTGCTGCTTGAGAGGGCACAGGGCACTCGGAACAACTGCGGGGGGCAGAGCAAAATACACTTATAAAGCAGCGTATCAAAGCCTTGCAGAAAGGGAGACCGACTCGGCATTGTGCAAGAGGCTCACACACAGAACTCTGTCCTTTAGCCAGCACTTTATATTTAGTCTTCAGGACAACATTTGCATAAAATGCTGCGGCAATGGGAGCAACCAGCACAGCAACGGACGTTGGTTGAACACAACACGTGCTTAAGGCCTCTAACACTATTTAAGCAGCATCGTTTGTCTTCACAGCAGAAATACACCAGTGCTGCTACAGAGATACTGCAGGAAAGCACAAAATCAACTCAAGTACAGTGTATGCAACTCATTAGTACAGGAGTAAGTGCAACTGATAGGAAAGTAAAACACATGAGAAAACAGGTTGACTGGTCTGCCTGTCTGCGCACTCTCAACCACCACCCAATACAACCAAAGCCATCTGCCTGGCCATCTGAATAAAAGTAAAAGATGGGTTACATCATTTGTAAGCTGCACTGATTTCTAGCAGGGTAGACATTAAAAAGAGGCAGTTTAGTCCTTGCTATGGCTTACTACTGTGGATTCACCAGTGACAGCAGGAAACCTGAATGGAAACATTTATTACATACACTGAATTAAATGAAGTAAATCACAGTTACTTTGTCAGCTTTAGAGGGGAGTGCCATGGCAAGGCATCTGCTTTTCATTAAGGAAGATGCTTCATTGTCATCCTTCGCAGAAAAGGTCACTCAGTAAAGTGCACCATGACTTCTGTACGTGTTGTGTCCCAGCCATTTCTCAGCTGGCATCTAAAACTCTCCTTCCCTCCCCAGCTGCCAGTGACCCAGCCTACCTTGAAAGTGAAGCTGTGTTTTTTCCTCATTTGTGCATCACTGTTAATAATAAAACTCAGCATCTGGAATTTATCAATTCTTTGAGTGCCCTCCAAGCAAAGCAGTCTCCTGTAGGTAGCTGGTGCTGGCTCCCCCACACTGAGGAGATAAGAAGGTGTACAGCATGGTTTGGTCAGCAGAATAAGCGGTTCATCGTTCAGGATGCTGCCACCTTCACCTAACCATGGCTCTTACAAAACCAGGTACACATTGAAGTTGCATTAATGCATCACCTATATAAATACATATATATAGTGCTATAGGTGGTGCCCTATGACACCTGTTGCCTTTTCAGCCCTGCTTTCCCCAAGGTTGCTGAGAGTCTCCATCTTTCACCAGTGCTGGGTAGCAGAGCATGCTCAGGGCCCATAAGAAGGATGGCTTTTGCGTTCGTCAGAGGTTTAACATGCATGAGCTCCCTCCTCAGCTCGGTGCACTCAGCTCCCATCAGATTGGAGCATTTGGCAAATACCAGGCAGAGCAGCCTGAAGGCTCTGTGGGTGGGTTCCAGCAGGCTGGAACCTGCCGGCAGGTGTATGGTTACTTTTCCACACAATTCTGCATGCTGTGCTACAGCAGTGAGGCAGGTGCTTGTGTGGCGGTATTTTAAACGGCTGTTTCAGAGCTGCTGAAGGGAGATGCGAGTCCTTTCTTTGGAAGTGGACAGGAGGATATCATTCTGTCTCCTCATTAAGGTTGTTCTATGATGCACGCATCCAAATTACAAGCCCTCAGGAGCCAAACTGGTAATTAGCACATTTTACACTCTCAGGATGATCTGAAACATTTTCCTCTAGACAATAATGCCACGATTATAAAGTCTAGTTCTTCTAACTTAAGCTGAGAAAGGCAATGTGTGATTCCCAAAGCACAGGGTAACTTTGGGCATTGCTTATGATGTCATGGTTTGTTTCACAAGTGTTTTGACATTTGCCTGTAAGCAGCTCATGGCTAAATTCACATTTCAGTGTAATTTCGTGATGCTACAGCATTGCCCATAACTCAGCTGTGACTTTATCTCACCCACCATGGGGATCTCCACCTACATATAAACATTACATATATGTATCTAATACTTGCAGCCATGAACGTTACCTACATAAAATGGAACCTTTTTAAATACAATCTCAACATGCCAAAAATAGAGTCTTTTGTCAACTTTCTGCCCTGAAATACTCATCTTTTGTTTACAGTGTACATATATATTTATATTTTTATATATAGGAACATGAAAATACCATCTATAAATATTTACTTTAAATCCCTATCTCTGAGTACATACGACAGCATCAGAGGAGCAGTTGCTAGGTACCAGAAGGTCCATGCATTCCAGATGCGGTGTCTTGGCTTTTTTTTTTTTTTTAAGCTGTGGAGATGAATCAGCCAGTACATGTAAGCAGGACAGTGTGGGCTATTTATACCATCTGCAGACCACTCCCCCCTGCCCATCGATAGCTGCGCACATCATGTGCATTCCTTCTTAGGGTATGTGGTCTATTTAGTTTTACAGAGCAAATATTTTTGTAGCACAAGGGCAGTATCATATGGAGTGGAATGAAACCAACAGACAAAAGTAAACTCAACTGAAGTCTGCAGTGACAAAAAAAAAAAAAGTCTTAACTGCTCCATAGTGCTTGTCGTTGCTCTGCAAGTTAGAAACAACGGTCCCAGGCTTATGAAAATCCAGCTTTAGATCAGTACTTTTTGTCAGTGTTCTCACTGTCAGTACCAAGGTGTAAGAGCCTTGGCTTCAGCTACTCTATAGCCCTCCTTTCAAAAACACTACAAAAATAAATCTTGGCCATGATCTCCAGAGGCATCTCCTCTCTCTCCTACAGTACAGCAGCCCTCTCGCCCAGCAGAGATGGCCACGAGATCAAGATTTTATGGCCCACATATTTGCCCACACACCCCTACCCTGAGAATTTGGTAAAAATTCTCTGTTCCTGCAGTCTTGCCCTGAACTGAAAGAAATTTCACAGACAGAAATTTGCCAGTCTGTAGCAACTGGCTGCTAGCTATTTTCTGCTTATGGATAATAAAGTGCTCTTGTTTTAATTAGTTATTAGTTAAGTGCTGTTGTTTTAATTAGTTACTAGTTACTGGGGAACTGAAAGGATAAGGTGCACTTTCTCTTCCTCCTCCACTACCGCACTTCCCCAAGGGTTAAACATGAGATTCATCGAGATCAACATCAGTCTCCCCAAGCTCCACGTGTGTGAAGCTGAAGTGAGTGGCCAGCAAAGGGTTCTCCATCCCATTGTCCTCACTAATGTGAAGGACAGTGTCCCCATGCTGCAGTAAGCTGGTGGTCTCGAGACCAGCGTAGTCCTCAGTGTCGGAGAGCTGGGATGGTGGGGTGCTTTGTGCTGTTGTTGCTCGGGACTCCAGGCCCTCCTCTTTTTCCTTCTCCTCAGCAGAAAGAGCCTCACTCTGCAATTGAGGAGAGCCAATGGTCAGGCTCAGAGAAAGTGGGAGGGAGAGAGGGAGAAAACCAAGGGAACATCTATAAAGTATTTTCTCATTCAGAAATACTTTTTACTATAAAGGGCCAGGCCCTTGCAGATTATATAAATCCCTAAAATTCTGCCGTAACAGTGAGATATTATGGCTGGTGAATCAAATTTGTAACAATGACCAGAAAGATCTCTGATTTCGGTTGTTAACACTTCACTTTTTTTAGTGTATCTGCAACACAGGTCTCTTTTCATTTGTTCATGGCAAAGGACACAAGCCCCAAAAGACACTAGATATCTGGACATATAAAAGTGATCTCAGCATCACTGATGCATTGAAGGGATGACTGTGATTGTCCCTGCACTGTCCTTAGTGATGTCCAACACAGAAAAATGTTGGCCAAGCAATTTCTTTTGACATGTGATGCTTTTGCTGAAACAGTCCTGAGGTTTTGAAGGACACATTTCTCAGACAGCAAGCTGTAAAAACCTGTTGATGAAAACTTGCACTGGTGAGCAGGTCTGGAAGGACTACTAGAAGCAGTAGATGGAAAATGGAAAAGGGAAGAGGCAGGAAATATATTTGCACATTAAGAATCATGGCACAGATTTCCCTGGAAATTTGCCCTTCGGTGTTGCTGAAGCAGCAGACAGACAGATGTGATAAAACTGTCAGCCATGTTACCTGGCCAGGGGTCTGGCTGTGGAGATCAGCTACGATGATGGCAGGGGAGGAGGTCAGCATAGGTTTGCTCAGCGACTCCTGCTTGCTGGTCACCTGGGGGCTGCTGCAGCTGCAGCCCTGCTGCTGGGCTGCCAGAGCTGGTGGGTCTCCTGGGAAGGCTGGTGTTGCTTCGGGCTGGGCTTCAGTGAAAGTCACCGACCGCTTCTGCTCCACTGTAAGGTACAAAGCCCAGAAAAATGAGTATTAAAATGCTACAATTTGGGAAGGAAAACAACAAGAAAAGAAGAGAGAATTCCTGGAGTTTTTACAACTAAGACAGGATTCACAGTTTATTCCATCTTTATAAGCTGCCTAATTGGAGTCCAGTCAAAAAGCCTGGGCTTCCTCTGCAGCCACACCAAGGGTCAGGGATCTCCTGAAGTCTAGCCCACCTACCTATCTTTGTCAGGGCTTGGCGAGATAAATGCCACCTATAACATCTTCCCATCCCAGCAGAATATACTGACCTGAATTCCCACGTGAGTTCGGCATTTCTGCCCTCAACTAAAAGAGGGAAAACTGAGATGCCAATGTACAAGGGAATTGCCAAAGGTTTTGCAGGGAATCTGAGAAAAGAAATAAGGTAGTTGATTGCCCCCCATTCCTGCAGCCTGAGTCCACTATACGGGAATAACAGAGCAGCAGAAGATGAAGAAAGCTACACTGAAACTTAACAGTTAAACTGATAACCCTGCTCCTGCTCTTAATTATTTTGGGTAACTTCTGTGTTTCAAATGTCTCCAGCCTCCAGCAGCACTGCTGCTCTAGCACAATCCTGGCTAAGGGGTTAGAAACCCAGAAATTTTGCAAGCAACCTTTGCTCTTCCAGGTGTTTCCTCCAAAGTTAACTGCTCACTCCAGATGGTATAGAATAGAGCTGCTGGCTCTGCATGGCAGTGATGACTCCTGAAAGTACACAGTGTAGACTGGAACAGTGCTATATCCATTTCTGTAGATAACCCTTAAAGCTCTGCACTGTTAAGCTTACAAATGATGGGAAATTTCCTTCTTTCTACTACTCTCAATAGCAGCTTCAAAATTTGCACATCTATAGGTTTTGGACAAGGCATCCCGAACAGAGGACACCTGTCCCCTAAAGTCTCTACCTCTCAAGGAGATATGACAATTTACTGTCCATGTCAAGTTTCACCTTGAAAGCCTTTGAAGAAACCATCAAAGTGTTTTGAGGGGGTGATTTTCTAATAGGATAGCCACTTACTAGGAAAAAAGATCAAACTGCTGGGACCTCACTTTAATATAGGCTACTAAAAACATAGTAACATTTCCTTTAATCTAACCCCAAAAACATAGTATTTTCTACTTTCAAAGATGAAGTGCTGGTCTGAAAATGCAGCACTGCCCTACCGCTAGGTTTTGGTTTTGGCTGGATGCTCCGCCGCGTGGTTGAAAGTCGAGCTCCGTGACGGCTGCGAGGTTCGGTTTGAGTTTTCTGACGTGACAGCAGCGGTCGTCGGAGCTACGTGTTGGAAGAAAGAGTTAGGCTGATGTATGGTTACATATTACACAACTCCTCTGTAAGGAGAACAGATCATAATTGCCTAGTTCTCTAAATGTCCATTCGTTCTACTTTTAGCAAATACACACTTTAAGGTTTCCATGGCTCAGATACCTCCTTCATATGGGTCTTGTGTCTTTCCAGTTTCAACACAGAGGAGGAATTCAGAACAAAGTGCACTTCTTTTAGGGATTTGTCAGCCTCACAGCTATGACTTGTGCTGTGGTTCCTGCTACCTTGAGGGACTGGACTAGCATGTGACAAATCAGGTAAAAGGGACACGTCACATCCACAAATCTTTCAAACACAGAAACAGATGGGAAAAACCAAACCAGCTGAAACAGAAGAAGGTTTGTTCACTCCCTGTGCTCTCACCTGCCGTAGGCCTCTCTTCCGCCCCAGGGGCTGCTGCAGAAGAAGGTTCTGCTGTCCTGGCTCGCTCTGCACACTTGCCACCCTGTTAGATGTTGACAGCATTAGGCCAAGCACTGAAGCACCCTGTAGAAACTAGTAAGTGTCCTGGCAATTGTGACTTAAATAAATAAATAAATAGATCAACCACTAATGGCACAGTCACTTCAAAGAGCAACACTGTCTTTGAAGGATGGGGGTGGGGGACGTGTCTGTTAGGTTGTGGCTTCTGGGGCTTAGGAAAGGGTGGGAGGTGGAGTCATGGCATTCAGGACTTGGCCACGCACAGGTAGCATCCAGATAGAAATAACTGCAGATTTCAGTTTTCAGTCATTGATTGATGCATCCCACTGAGCAACTCACTTCTCTGCATCCTTTGCCACATCAATAAAGGCAAGAATATCAACTTCCTAGCTGAAAAGCCTTCTTGTTTGCTTTTCTTTTTATAAGGACAATATTGTAAAAGGTTTTTTTTTTCCTCCCAAATAGACTCCACAGCCTCATCACAATTTTGTCATCTGGTTATAATTTCAATTTAAGTCAACAAACAAAAAACAAACACAAAGTGACAAAGGATCCATTCACATAATGGATGCATGAGTTATGTGAACAAGGGCCCACACTCAACACTTGCAGCCTTAAGTCTTTTTGTGGCTAACAAACAACAAAAAAAAAGACAAGTAAATGTCAATTACATATGTATGTATATATATATATAAACACACTTTTTTGTTTTTATATCTTGGAACAAAATGTCTTAAAATCTGCAGTAAAAGAATCTTTAGCAATAAAACATTCTCAGCTATATACCATCTCATTCTACCATTCAAATGATCATTTAATCTACTTCATATAAAGATACCACCCTCCCCTCATTTTTCCCAAAGCGCCATAGTCCTCCAAACAATTCCAACTTGGTCATTTAGCAGACAGCAGTCACAAAACATTTTAGCTGAATGAACTATGTCTGGAGAGACATATGGTTACAATAGCAACTAACATTTAAGATGGACTTGTTTAAATCAGGCAGCTGCTGATTTGGGACAGACTGGAATCCACTGAGCCACACATTCTATTTAAGCAACTTCCAGCCCTATCTGGTATGCATTGTTGAAGATACAGGATTACAATCCATTCTGCCTTTGGCCTGAATTAATCTAAAGGAAAGCAACATTCTTTTCTTCAGCTGTTTTCCTTGGGTCTTCCTGGGGGAGCTCAATATCACCAATAGAGGGTTTATCGCCTGACCTTACAGGGGTGAAGGAAGATGACAAACCTAAGGATGTGGTCAGGCAAGACCTGTGAAGAGGTCTTGCAAGACAAGACACAGGACACCTGTGGATGTCTGTGGAGAGGCTTAAAAAGTTCTGTCTCCTGAACAGCTCACTCTTTGCTTTGGCAGAAGTTACTGCCCTTAGAAAGTTTGGTGAAGCTTCCTGGTCTGGTTTGGGTCAAAGCGTGGTTACCTGACCTGAAAGTCTTATTCTTTTCTCCCTTATCAGTTCAGACTAAAGCCAGACTTTGCACTAAACCATATGCACGTGTTTCTACTAGCTCTACTGAGGAGACAAAGGGCAACTTCAAGGAGAGAGACATCTTAAGATCCTGAAGCTGTTTCTCTTCTGATTGTCTGACCACAGCCTAGTAATCCTAGGCATGCCCTTGGCAACCTCACCACAGCTGCAGTCCTTTGGAAAAAAAAAGGAAAAGCTTCTTCAAGCTCAAAGCCAGAACAAACAAGATATATTTGAGCCCTTTTCTCCCTCAGCTCTTTCGAATGAGATCACCAGTCTGAAGAACATATTTTTTCCAGCTTTTACATAGGGTATTGACATGATTTACATACCAAGCATCCTAAACATCATGCAAACACCCGCCTATGAATAAGCAGAGTCCTCAAAGTTACTTCCTGTTAGCAGGACTGTGTTCTTCACCCAGACAAGGACTGCAGCACACATGACTGGTAGGTCCAGAAGCAACACATTGTTCCTTATTAAAGCACAGAGCCTGTGCTTAAATTAGTCTTTAGATTTGTGATCCAGACTACCTGAAATTATAGCTTGTAGAATTTTCTTTCTCTTCTGCTGTTAGGATTACATAAAAACTTATTCCTCTGAATTTTAAGAAGTTTTTAGAGTAACCAGCATGTGAATTAAGTAGGAATTACTTGTAGAAAGTCTTGAAAAAATACTTTTCTATTGGATTAGCTTTTGAGAATACTGTTACAGTTTCTGATGAAGGAACAGTAAATCTTAATTCTATGAGTGAGCCAACATAAATGTCTGTAGCAGAAAGACTACAATTATATTCAGTACAAAACACTCTTTATTGTGGTGAAACAAACTCATTTCACATGCATCATGAAAACACTTTGAAAAAGTCCTTGGATAAAGGGAGAGTACAGTGACTGCATGAGGGCACAGAGGCTATACATGAGGAAAAAAATTATTCCCATGGAGTAATCTGTGCACTGAAGACAAAAAATAGGTGAGCAAAACAAATGCTGGATTTTGTGTCTTCCTGCTGGAGTCTGGGATTTTCAGCCTGGCTTATATCATAAGTGAAATGAGTTTAGTGAGCTGGTGGATGTTTTGGTTTTGGTTTTTTGTTTTTTTTTTTTTTTCCAGTAATGAATCATTACACAGATTGGTATAATTTGGGATGATCTGATTGAGCTAAAATTGCAGATCGCTATTGCAGGCAAACATGGACCTGAGAGCAACCAAGCTGTGCAGAGCTGCCCGTGCCCAGCACAGTCCTGCCATGGCTTTTTGTCTTCTATCTCCAAATTTTGAAGAAGGGGAGGAAATTTCAGATGAGTGACTCAAGTTTCAGATATAACCTTTCACTTCATGAGGGTCCGTGAGGGTTTCTTTTCACATCAAAGAACAGCACTACTGATCTTGTTTCCATGAAAATTAGTGTGGCAGGCAGACTGCTGGCTCTGTGTAGCCAGCCCTCCCTCCCTCCCTCTTCTGTCCCTCCTTGTTTACCAGACCTGACCGAGAGTGTACTCTTTTTTTTTCTGGCAGCCTGTAGGACTCAATCAAGGAATACTGAATCAAATACTATTTCAGCTGACAGTACATTTCCATCCCTTGGCAACATGATCGATAAGAAGGGGGGTTCTGTGGTTCATAAGCCAGATTGATTTGGGAATAACAAAACACAAGTTTTTCCAGCCCAACACCAAAGATGCTCTATCACTCTGAGTGTCTCTATCTGGGGTTTTCTCTTCACGATAATGTTACTCCCATTACATAGTTAGGTGAGCAAAAGATGAAACCAATCCAACTTTGTGGAAGCGTTTTGCTGACACTACAAGAAATGACAGCCACTGTGGTCACACAGTGGGGGCTAAAAGAAACTTTGTCAGGTTGGCAATTATAAGAAGTGACGCTCATGAATTACAAGAAACCGTGCATCCAAAAAAAAAAAAAAAAAAAGAAAGAAAAGAAAAAATTAAAGAACAAAGAAGAAAATAAAACAGAGACAAAGGAAGCATGGAGTTAAAACCTCTATTAAAAAGATGTGCATGCTTGCCATGCCAGTATGGTAGAACATACACACTTTGTGTCCCAAGACATCTGAATGAGAAGGTTAGTGGACAAAGGCCAGTGGAGAATGGGTTACAATGTAGATGAACTCCAGCTCTTGCATTCCCAGATACGTCCTAGCCCAGTTAGTGCTAGACCTGCTACGCTGGCGCTGGCAGTGTGAATGCACTCTGCTTTTCCCTGTTAGGCACCATTAAGCTAAGACAGGCATAACAACCAACATTAAAGGGAAATGTGCTTGTGCAACAGATTTCCATTACGGTGACTTCTCAATTCTTCTTCCTTTCTGATGTCAGAAAATATCCTCTCAGATGATAACCACAACAAATCACGATGCTGGACGCAGATGCTCCTCAGCCCTGTACCCCATGCTGTCTGTTTACTTCTGAGCACTTAAATGTCATCCCTTTCTTGTCTTCCCTCTTTTTCTACATGAATGGCTCTAATTGCTACAGAACAAAGGGAAACTTTTTGTGTGTGTGTGTTTGTCCCTATTTAATTTAATTTATTTAAACCTCCTTCCTTCCATAAGGGTCTAGTCTCCTTATAATTTATTACCTTATGTCTGTAATGACTAAACATCAGCTTTTGAATTCAGAAGGCAATCCTAAAGTTATTATCATTGTGCTCTGGCTGAAATCAAAGTTTTGGAAAAAAAAAAAAAAAAAATTCTCAAGCTTGCTTTATTCAAAACTATGCTCCTGAATATAAAAACATACTAATTCTGTCCTATAATTCCCACAGCACACTAAGCTCTTGCTTTATCACGTCTGTCCTTTTGCAGAGGAATCCAATTTACACATCGAACAATGCAGTTGAAACATCTTCTCTTCCTCACAGAAGGCTAACCTAAACTTGTTATAAAAATTTGCAGCATTGCCCTGTCCTCATTCTTTTTTTTTTTTTAAAGCTTTGCAGCCCTGATGCCCCTCCTTCAGATGTTAGTGCCTGCTCCTTGAAAAGAATAATAAACCTCAACTGAACTGACCCCCAAGTACATCTGTTAACCGTTATGCCTAAAAAAGCCTCTGTACCATAGAGCAGGCTGGAGGACAGTGTCCTGGTCCCTAGTGAAAATTGGTGTGACAGGAATTAGTAGGAACCCACTGTACAGCTGATTACATTTCAGGGTTCAAAATCAATTATTGCATTTGAACTCATCTGTTGACTTAGCTGTCTCATAGTCCTCAGCCTCACCACTGTTATTGGGAGTGACTCCCCGCCACTTTACAAGATCAAAACATTTCAAATTCAACACTGATGTAACCTGGCATCAGGCCATTATGGCTTTAAATCAGATACAGACCTTCTCCTTTCTCATCCTCCTCAACTATAGTGAGCTTTTAGCTCTGCTTAAGGGACAGTACTTTGGTTGAATGACTTCTGTTCTCTTTAGGCCCCAAAACATGCTCAGATGACCACGCAATCCATTTTGCTTTATCACAAAACCAGATAACAATACTCCAGCCTCTGCAATGTCTTTTCATAATGCTGCTTATACAGTAGTACCAATTAGACACTGATCTGTGGAAGCAGAACTTACACGCACGAAGGACACAATGAATGATGGGATGATCTCGGTGATGCCATAAACTCACCATTTGTCAGCCAAGGAGAATGAACAAATGAACAAAGCAGCCTGTCCCCACCCCAAAAAGCCACTGCTGACATCTAAACCCAAGCTAACAAAATAGAAACCATTCACACAAACACCTCTCAATATATCCATATCTTCAGCTGGTGTGGTAAAGTAATGGAATAGTGTGTTACCCTCAGTGTTGCCAGAGTAAGGGACCCTGTTATTCTACAAGGAAACACAGATGCTCTTGGGACTAACAACAGCTCTCAACCTCCAAGGATGGGTTGAGAGGTGGGTTTGAGCAGCAGAAAAATAAGGATGATTAACAGGACTGAGCTGGCTGTTAAAGGTGCAGACCTCCCTTCTAAGCTCACTCCTGACCCATTTGACAGGCATGGCCGTAACAGCATTTGCAGCCAAACTCCGCTGTTCATGGGCAATGGGGAACAGCTAGACTTTAACTCCAGCACTGAGAGGGCAATTTAAAATATATATTAATGGTGTTCACCTGCAAGCTTTCTAAGATGTCATTTGAGAATTGGAAACACTTTGTAAAAAGAGCAAGAATTACTGTAAAGCATCCACAGAGAACTATATTCCACAGGACTTACCATAATTAGTTTTATTAGTGAATGTTAAAGAACACTGCTTGATATTGTTATTAAGTCTTTTGTTGTGACAGCATTGCGAGATGAATGGAAAAACAGATGTCTGTTTTATGTAAGCCTCAAGACTAATGCTTATAACAGGCTACAGCTAATGCCTCGTGGATAATCTTTCTCATGCCTTTCAAGCAATTACTAAACAAGGGGAAAACCCCGAGGCAAGCCAGTCAGCTGTTTCACTTGCTAAAGCTTTTTCTTTCCCCTTCCCCTTAGCCTCCTCGAAGTTATTGGCAATCAAAGCTGAAAACTGAAGGTGGGTTGCTACACCTTTGACTTGCAGGCCTGAATATCAATGAGCCACGAGAGACAGATGGAGAGAGCAACAAAAGGTGAGAGGAAGAGACAGAGGAGGTTGGAAACGGCTCGTTTCCCAGCACACACAGTGACAGACAGGTAGTGTTCACACTGTACCTAGAGAGGCTGCCCTCAGTGGCCAGGCTCGGGGAGTCATCGAGGACATTAGGTTCACTGCAGGAGGGGCAGGGAGATTAAGAATTTAGGGAAAGAAATTGCAAAAAGCATGCGATTGTCTCTATTTTCAAGGGAAAGAATATCAACGGAATAAAAAATTAAAAAAAGGACGGTAACATTAACTGGTCTCGCACGCTCAACAGCACATATATGACTCAGAGGAGCTGAAAGAACATCTGATAACAGGAGCAGTCTTTAGAGGGAATTGACACTACATGGAGACTTCTGCATCTCTGCTGAGAATTGAGGAGTAGAGAATTCAGTAGAATGTGTTTCCACAGGAAATAAGGGCAGGGAACTGTTTTCAAAGCCATTTTCCTGCAGCTTTTTCATCTATTTCAGTTCTGTTTACTCCCAGCTTCACAGAAAGCTTTTTGCTTCCCTTTTCCCCATGAGCCATTTCATCCTGAGGGAGGGCAAATCTATCTCCCATGAGCTATAGACCACTCTCCTCCTGGTACAACTCTAAGCACAAACATCTGGAAAACAAGGTCTTGTAGTGCAATGAAACTGTAAGTAAACAGCTGGCATGGATCCTGGCAAATGAGTACACAATCACATTGCTTTTCTGCACTTCAGCCATTTGGGCAGGAGCAGCCTTCTCAGCCCATAGGAAAACCATGGAAGAAAGCAAGCAGTCTGCTGGGTTATCAGCAGGAAAGGAATAATAATATTACTTAACATTAATTAGCTTACATTTGTGAGGCAGTCTGAAAGCCCAGAGACCATCCAGAACTAAAAAGGGCATGAAGTTGTGGACTATGGTTATGCTTGCTGAGCTTGTACTTTCCCTATGCAGATGGAAAGCGATTCTCCTGGTATACCATGTACTTAAAATGTAGAGAGCAAAGCTCTGTTGTAATTAAAGTCGGGTTTTGTTTGGGATTTTTTTTGTTTGTTTGTCTTTTTTTTTTTTTTTTTCAGCATCACCATGACTTGGGACTGCACAAAGCAAACAATTGCTATCAGTCAAGTGTGACTCGTACGAAGTTTATGCATTGAAGATGGCAGTGAAAGATTGAGGAAAATGCAGTCTTGCTTATTAATTTTTCAAGAAACAAAAGGGACTGAATCAATTGAGTTCAAAAGTCAAATGCATTCCTGTAAGCTCTTTTGTGAAAACTCCCAGATAAAAATCTGTGTAACTTCTCTCCTGTAAATCACTTCTCCTATCTCTGCTGGCATGTACCACAGCTGTTACTTTTGCTTCATGTATCAAGGTTATTTCTTTAATTCCAAGCAAGACTGGGGAGGGAACAATGTTGTCTGATTTTCCAAGGCTGGTCAAGAGATAATATAGAATTTATTCTTTAAAGGTTCAAAGGAAGTAACATAAATTAATCTGTCCATTGTCCAATATCCTTGGGTAACTATGCAGACAAATAAAATAATAAACATTGCTTACTTAGAAAAAAACCCCCAACTTTTAAATGTAAAACTTCTCTCTACATCTTCTAAAGATGTACATTTTCCAAATTCCAGTTTCTTCCTAACCACTCCATGTTAACCAGGAGTAAGGCATTCAGGGTTATTTCTACCAACAAGTATATTTCTACTTTTCAACAATATTAAATCTCATCTTTGATACTGACATTCAGTTACTGTGATGAGCTAGTTACTGTTCTAGGAAGGCCAAAGACTACATGGAAGAAAATGAAGTAAATCAAACAGGATCCCTGTGCCCCCTTCCCAGCTTCTTAGGACTCCTCCCCACTCCCTACGCTGATTGTGTACGGTCCCCTGGTTTGACACATAACCCCAAAATCTTTTTGCTATCCACGGTAGTAGCAAAGGAAAATAATTGTGCTGAGGATTACTGAAACTGTTTAAGAGGAGGATTTCCATGTATCACAGCTTGTTCTTATGGACCTTACACAACACGGTTCATCCTAGAAAATCATTATTTACAACCCTGCACCAGCACTGTTACAGGATGAATAAATTTAGGATCACTATGCTGGCACCAATTCCACTACCCTAATTCTCTGATGCACACATAATATACCTGCTCTTGTGAATATAATGGGAAAGGCAAAAAGCCTATGTTGTTACCTTTGGCTGGGTAACATGCCCACCTCAGCCTGAGGTGCAGACACGCTGGAGAGATGGCTGGAGAACCGCCTCCGCCCAATGGCACCCATAAGGTATGCTTCTTGTTCACTTACCACACTGGGCATGCTCAAGGAGTCATCTGGAAAGAAAGAAAAAGTGGGAAAAGAGAGGAAACAACCACTCCAAACCCCACCTACTTATTTACAGTTGTCAAGAGATAACAGGATGCCAAAGGTGTACCCACAGCATTTACTTACCAAGACACCAAGCCTGCAAATTGGAATACTTCCATTAGGTTTTACAGTCACAGTTCAAAAAGACATATGCATAAACCCCTGAAGGATGAGGAACTCAACACACATGGGGCAGGGATTTATGTATGCTTTCAGCTTATATGCCTCTCAGGAAAACATGTTTGGTGCAATTCAGCTTCCACTAGGGCCTAATTCCTGTGATTAATTTTTTTTTTTTCTAGTATACAGCATTTTCTGGCATAAAAGTTGTAACTGGACATTTTTCTGGTGTGAAATAAACTGCTGCTATGATATCAAAAAGCACTGTTACAATGATAAAATACTTAATAGCAGACTTCAGAACTGACACAACCTTTGGGACGTGCATTTTAAAATGTCACCGAAAAATCTGACAAATGGACATCATACTACAACTGAATTATGCAGACAGTTGGATTGTGATCAGGACTGTTTGAAATTTTCAGTGCTGTTTCAAATTATATAAAGTACCTGGAAAGAAATTACTCTCCTGTGGTTTTGACCACAACAACTTCTAATTACAAATACACAAATGAAACAGAAGGGAAGTTTTGTGTAATTTCCTCTTTCCTTTTTGACCTCTTCCAGTTTTGACATACCGAAAGATTTTATGGCAGCATTAAGCCGAGGCAGGGCTGAGGTAATACTGCTGCAAGCAAATAAGAAGATAGCACTCATCATGCCACACAGTGTCTCAGAATTGATCTGAGGCTGAAACCAGAGTTTGCCACAGTATCTGAGCAACGTATCAGTAGCACCCTGTACAGAACCCAGCTAAAATAAAGTTGGGTTGAGTCTGGAAAGTTTCAAGCTAATTGTTCTTTCCTAAAATACAATTCTGCTGCAACTGCACAGGCCTGTCTTTTTTTTGAGCCACCCATTTTCACTCCTTCTGTTTAATGTCTTTAGGGAAGAGTCAGCAGCCCTCAAATACAGAAGTGAGGCAACCAACCATTGCAGCACGAAAAGACAGTATCCCTGCTAAAGTAGGGGGAAGCCCAAGCCTGATGATGTATGAGCAGAGTTTTCTACCCTGGTTTTAAGTGATGGACAGCTCAAAAGCAGGGAGAAGGCAAAATTCCAAGAATAATATGAAACTCAGCTGAAATGACAAAGCGACATTCAGGTCATTGCAAATTAGTCCCCAAAAGATTCACCACGCCATTCCTTCTGAACTGGAACCAGAAAGCCTGGCAACCCCAGAACCTGCCAGCTGCCCAAAAGGCAGATCAAGCTTTTGTTTTCAGTAGGTTTAAGGCTTAATTTCCTCTTTGTTAATCGAGTGGCACATGCACACAGACATTCTGCCCTGCAAAGAGCCACAGCTGGAACCCATGCAGAACAAGGACAATATATTCCACGTTGAAGCATCTGGACAGAAATGATGAGCAGGAAGTACTAAGATCCTGCAGGAACAGGATCCTAACTACACAGCCAGCCACAGACCCTGCCCTACTGTCATGATGAGGGTCAAAGAGAGGACTGATTGCAGATGCCTGCTCAACACTGAGGATTTCATGTCAGCCCAGGTCTCATACACTAAAAATCTGCTTGTGCCCTTCCCTACCCAGAGTTCAGGAGGGAATGAGTAGGTATGTAACAACCCCAGCTTTAACACCATGAACTGTGTAGCAACTGCACCAGTTCCTCAGCATCACGCCCCTGTGGGCCTTTTGTTCACGCTGGGACAGAGACAACTGTTTTCCTCTCCTAGGTGTCCTCTGAGGCATCTAGAAAACATCATTGGTTTTGGGGGCTTAGCTCAAATCAATATCTACGTACTTTCTTCATCCTCCTCATCTGTGCGGCTCAGCGTGTCCTGTGAGGCCTGCTGGGAAGGCTCGCTGTCCTGCTCCCAGACTGTGCCAGTACCCGTGTTGGAGCGGGACATGGTGGCCAGGCTCAGGCGGTAAGCAGAGGTGGAGGTGCCCACGGTGCTGACAGATGTCTTCCCTTGGTAAGCTGTGTAAGAGTGGGAAAACCAAACCCCAATCAGCAATGGCACTGGAAATCAGTAACTAGCCAAGCATTCCTGTCATATTCCTGTCATATCGGGCACCTGATTCTGCCCAGACTAGCTGGTCAGGGGTTGTCAGAGGTGATAGACCAAATACAGCTGCACTGGCTCACCTCATCTCTCCAAAATCTGTCTTTATTATGCAGTCTAGTTTTCTCCCTTAACCTTAACACCATATTTTCCAGATCAGCTTCAACATTGAGGAAAAAGGCAAATTATTACCAAGGAAATAAAGGCTGAGGCATTTTCTTTTAAATTTGTTTTCTTTTCTAAAGAACAAAGCACATAAAATCTCTTGCTGTCTGCAAGCAGTGGCTGCCATCTCGTGGCAACAAGGTGACTGTTAGAGGAGAAAAGCTCCCTCGTGCAAGAGAGAATTCAGTGCACAGTCAGCTTGGAGATGCTGATCTGGACCTCACAGTAGAGAAAAATCAAAAACAGACCAAGAGGAGAAAGGAAGAGAGAGATCTGCTGCTGACAGACAGAGGTGTCTGGAGGGCAGCTCTGGACTGACAGAGGTGTAGGTGGCAGCTTGCTGCACTGTGGGTTGGGGCTGCCCAAGACAGCTGTGACAGTGAGAGGCAGCTGCTGGGAAATGGGACTCAGAATTAATGGATAAAATGGGCATGACAAGGTGCATTTCACAACTACTCTGGACTTCTATTGCCTGTCCAGTGGCCAGGCTACGCTGGGCATAGGGCCTAATCCAGAGGCAGGATGTCAGGGTGTGTGTGGATTACCCCAAGCCCCTCCTGGGCAGCGGGCAGTTAATGCTAGCTGGGTAGCCAGCTGGGCAGGTTGGGCCGGTGGCCCTCAGCTGTCCCCTCTCCTCCTTACCAGACCCACTGTGCACTGCCTCCTTCAGGATCTTCAGCTCGTTGTTGAATTCAGCAATGAGGGAGCTCTTGCAGAGCGGGCGCGGTATGAACCGTCTCTCCAGCTGGTCAGCGATGTGCTGTCGGGCAGTCAGCTCCTCGTGGTTCTCAGCCGGCTGGGCCAGCAGCTGCAAGATTGGGACATGTCAGCATTTCAGGGAAATGCTGCCCAGGGAACTGGGACTAGACTCCAGAGCAGCATGACCCTGCAGTCAGCACCATCCTCTTTGTAAGCGTGAAGTTCTGACTCCAGATAGGTTGTCCCTGAGAAACAGGTGGAAACCTTACATTTGACTAAACAGCTACCAAAACCTCACTGACATTGATACGTGGGGATGAGGGCTTCCTTAATGCTAAGCTCTACTCTCAGATATAAGGCATATCTTTCCTCCAAGATGATTTAGTCTGTCCAAGTGGTGAGACACAGTAGCCTAATAAGGTGGAGTACTATGTGCTAGTCTACTTGCTAAGCATGGAAGAGCTGTGATTAAATTAAGCCCTGGCCTCCTCAGCCTAGCAGCTGTCTGTCCGTGCACAAAAGTCCTGTCAGAACCTTCATCTAAAAGATGGAACGTGGAGTGGTCCTTCCTGTCTGTTAGCTGCATTGCCCAGCTCTGTCCAGAAGTGAAGTTTTTAGAAGAATTTTGCCAATCATGCCAACCCCTTCCTACGTTCAAAGTGTCCACACTACTTCGAAGTGCTTTGAGTGTTGCTGTTGCAAAATTAAGCCTACGTGCAAAGTTTCTTGGTTAAGCCTGATAGTACTTTCCCATCCAGGGGAAATAAGATTAGCTGTACTCCAGAGATCAGAGCTCTTGTATGACTGGCATACCCGTCAATGCTGTCTAGGAAAAAAAGCTCTGTGATTTAGTTTCAAAGGGTTATCAGCCTACTAACTCCTGAAAAGTTACTCCGTACATAAACACAAGGTTCTTCCAGGAGTGCTGCTCCTCTGTTCTCAGCAGGGGAATAAAGGATATTTTGCCTTCAGGGAGTGATCTATGAGGAGCCAAAGCAATTGTTACCTTGCACTGGATGAAGGGCCGAAGAAGCACAAAGATAGGGATCCGTGTTCGTACAATAAAGTCGAGGAAATCCCACAGGGCTAGCCCTCCCACCTTCCGCAGGGCCATCTCTTTGACTTGCAGGCTCAGCCAGTACCACTGGCTGTCCAGTTGGCGTTCAAAGCAAACAAGGATCACCTTCAGGGCTACAGAGGAACACACACCAGTAAAGGGCAGTCAGAGATGTTATCAGTGTCCCTTACAAGCATTGAGGGAGGAATGGAGGGAGGGACGTGGTGGGCACAAACCTACACAGGCATGCATGCACCTGCACATGCACACCCACACACTTCAGCAAAAATCTTTTCTATCAGTCTGCAAATATGTCAGGGAAGGAGGGCAACCATCTTATAATAAATGCCTCATTTCCAGAGACATTTTCCTACTTCACATGTAAGTTCCTGTTTATTTTCTTGCTCTAGCTTCCCCTCTCACTTCCTGCAGAGTTCTTTTGTATTCCTGGAATTCAAATATCTTAAAAGCAGTTCAGGCACAGAATGCAGTCCTAGCTGATCAGGCAACCTCAAAAATCTTGATCAAGCATAGCAACACAAAGAGTCACCCAGTGAACATAATAACCTCCAGGTTATTTATGGGGTAATGAAAAGAACCTCTCTAGCAGTGTAGCTGTGCGAGTCATGGCCGAACTGTAATCTAAACAAAAATATGGTCCAGTAAACCAAGGGCCTTAATTCACAAGAACACTGCATTACAAATGAGGATGAACAGTGATGTGCTTCAAAACAATGCTCTATACTAAAGTGGGCAGTGACCAACACTTAGCTCACAGGAGATACAAGGAATATCCCCCTTTCCGTGCTCTCCTGGTCTGGAACAGGGTGGCCTGGGAATTGTTGGAGGAAGGTTGACTACTCCGTCTTTCTCAATGGGATGGCCAAGACATCTCAGCCATCACACATCTGTATCCAGGTTTGTTGGGGTGGGGTCCTAAATCAGTGGTGCACTGTAATTTTTTTCATCAGTGTTACCCCATCCCTCAGATATGGGTTAACAAAGACCTGAATAAAAGAGCTGATGGATAAGTGTCCTTACAAAATCAGAAACAGAGAAGCTGTTTGAAGGAGAGAGAGCTTTGAGACACAACTGTCTCCATATAGCCCCAATTACCTGCAGTGCTGCTGCATCTCCAACTGGATTATTTTTTCTTTTCTTTCCCATGTGGGTCATATATGAGAAAATACAGTACTATCTTGCAGCAACATAGAGTGAGTAGAGGAAACACCAGTCAATGAGGACCACATGCGTGCAGGGCCAGCAAGCAGACAGACTGCACTGCATTTCACCCAAGTTAGCCAAGGGCCACTGAAGCAGTGATACTGGGGGCTGATAGGCAATCTGACCTGCCTTTTGTGGCTTCACTGCTATATTCTAGCAGTAAGAAAACTGAATAACTTCTAACTGTGCTGCAATCTCTTCCAGTTGCAGTGCAGACACTGCTCATGTTTCAGTACATTCCAGAGATTACACCTGGCTTCATGCTCTGTCCTGGCCCCCTGTTTGGGACAATACCTAAAGAAGCTCTGAAGACCTCAATCAGCTTCTGCCTAAGATGGTTTTCTTTGGTGCTGTCTACAGTCTTGAACACTCCACTTTATCTCTGTCTCTTCTCAGTGGTCAGCAGAAGTCATCACTCACCCAGGTAGGCAGCCTGGCTGGTGGACTCTGCAAGCCCTTCACGCCGCAGGTCCTTTCCCGCATCCCCTGGGGTGGAGCAATGGGCAGGGGAGCTCTCCAGCATAAAATTCTTGCTGCGGGAAGTGCTGATGATGCGAGGTGGCAGGAGAATATTGATAACAGTCTGAAGCAGCAACAGGACCTCAGGCTGCTCCAGCCAGGGGCTGTCTGAGATGCATTGGGAGGGGAGAGAGAGAGAAATATCAGGGTACATCCCATCAGAGACACCCAAAAGATCCAGACCCTGTTCAGTTCCAAAACGGGGTGCAATCTCAAATGTCCCCTAAGCCAAAACTCTGTCCCCCACACCTTGTTATGCTGCTTCTCCTCCTGCAGGCAAAGGCAAAGTTTATTTTAGCACCAACTCAAACACACACGAACACAGAGCTACACAGCACAAAGAAATGTCCTGTTCAGCGGTCTCATGATCTCGTTTCCTTTTGACATTCCCCTCTCTCTTTACTCTTTGCTGTTTTTTAGGGATTCACCAGTGATCACCCTCTATAGAAGAAAGCAAGGAGCAGCACTTGTTCCAGACAAGTGGCATGGATTGGGCAGACTGTGAACTACAGGGGCATACAATTTCTGTGACCTCTTCTCCCCTCTGTGGCTTCTGCTACAACAGATTTGCCTTGCCCTGAACTCCAGTTTCAAAAGACGGAGCACATCTGTGTAAGACCTGACTCAAGAACCATGGCACAGCTGAAACAAAGAGAAGAAACAACAACAACAACAAAAACGTCTCCCCATGGAGCTCTTTTCAGTCTTGGACCCACAGAGCAGTTAGCTGACACACTGCCAGTGACAGAAAACCAAATAAAAAATAACAATAAAAAAATCAACAGAGGGCAGAGAAAGTGCAAACATCAGTTGTCAGAAAAGGGGGAGAAAAATTCTTTTTGTTAAATTAGCCAGACCTTTGCTTCCAGATCCTACTGTGAGCACAAATGGAATCAGTAGGTTTAAAAGCATTCCTTCCCTTCTTTCCTGATTGGTGAATGGGGAGACGACATGGCTTAGGGGAAAATCTTCTTTCAAAGCCTGTGCAGTAATAATAAGAAAGGATTAAATAATTTCATCGGCAGATCACACACACAAGTTACTGCAGGGAATGATGAACCCCTGGGCACTCTGTTTACAAGTACCCCATCAGCATTGATGACCTGATTGAATTAGAAGCCCTGAGGCCTCTTAGTGAGGAGTAAAAGGAATTCACAAAGTAACATAGGTGTCAGCTGCTCTTGTCATAGACAAGATGTAAGAAGCCCAGATTCCTAATTCATAGATATCCTTAACAAAATCAGATGTGTCCCACAGGAGTCAGCTGAGTGTGAATCCTAAACTCTGCACTGCTGTGAATGGCATCAGGATCTGACCCAGACTATGGGAAATAAAAAAGGAACAGAGAAAAATACACAAATGACATAAACATTATGCTTTCTAAACATGCAAATTATTTCCAAATGCATTTTTTGTTCTACCTCACTTTGTATTGCCCATTCATCCTCCCTAATGCTAAGAATGAACTCCTGAAAAATAAACAAAATGCATGTTTACTGCTTGATACATAGTCAGGCCTAAAATTAAAAGGTCTTTCATCTTCTTGAGAGGAGGTAATAGAAATGACTGTCACTAGAACGTCTGCTCACAGCTTCCCAGTTGCTACAGGCTTAGCTGTGAAATGCAACTGAATCTTACAACTCCTCAAGCTTGCAGACCTGGGCTCAGAAATTCCAGAAGATGTTTCCTGACAGGGTGTGAAGTGCTGCTGTTTCATATCCTGCTGGAAGTATTAGGAATTACGACTACTCATGTATTTTTTCTGACATGTTTGTTTTCTGTTACATTTAAAGCCCGTAAGTGACCAGGGAGAAGATGATAATAACAGTTAAACACACCTTGTACTATAAAAAAAAATATATATAACGTTGGAATCTGGTTTTAAAAAAGATAAAATATTTTGGAGAAGGTAAAAGTGGCCCTTTTTCCTTTTTTTTTGCTTTTGATTAAAGAACAATTACTTCAGAGCTGGAAGAAATATGTCCTCTTTCTGTGTCAGTTGGTACCAAAAGGTCCTTTTGTGCCTCATGCTCTGAGGGACAGCACTGGGGCTTAGTCCCTGCAGCTTTCTTCCCAAGCTGCCCTGCTGCTCTGAAATACCTGCTGTAGCATTCAACTAGATGCGCTAATGCATAGTAAAAAATGCAAGCTGGAGCTAGATTAGGAAATGTGTCCCTTCTTTGGTCACTGTTCTGTCTGATATCCTGCCCATGGGAAGGGAAAAGGATACAGAGGCAGAAAGACTCTGTAATAGTTAGGGCACTGCTATAAGAAAGGAATAGTGATGAAATTCTCCAAAAAGTCCAGGATGTTGTTTTTGTATTCTGGACAACAAGGATGCTATCAAGTCAGCAGCTGAAAAGCCAAGTTGCCCTGCTTTTTTTTTTTGAGCTGGCACACTACGTGATTAGCTCAGGTAAGAGGAGAAGAGCACAAACTCCACTCTCAGTTGCACACGTGGTCCCACAGGAAAAGAGGTAGGTTTGCATGGATGTGTCCCAAGTCAGGGCCCATCTCCCTGTGTTGGGAGGCTTATGCTAACTCTTTAGATCCTGCAGAGAATCCTAACATGCTTGTCAGAGCCTTCAACAGCATCAATCAGCTGAACTCCCTGGACTTCAACAGCAGTGTTAAGCTGATGGATGCTTGCTGTGGACTTGGCCCCAACAGGTAAATTCTGAGCTCAGTTCAAGCATTCAAAGAGAAAGAAGAATTTACATGCTGCTTCTCTTTCATTTTTGGTGTATGTTCCACAGTTTTTGCCCAGCTTTTGCAGAAAGAAAACAGAGCACCGATGAGTTGGTGTCTCAACCAGAAGCTCTAACAGGCCTGGCCACAGGCCAGGGCAGACACACCTGTATCTGCAATGCTACAAGCCGGACAACAGCTGTGCTGAAGGGCAGAGGTGGCGAGAGATAAGGGCTGAGATGAAGAAGGGGTAATCCATCAGCCACACTGGAGGGTCCTACCACTCCCATCACCTGCAATACAAACAGAGCACATCACAACTGACTACTTACAGTTTCATCCATGCCATATCCTCCAACGTCAGTGAAATGGAGGCGCCTTCCATCGAGCACTGAGTTGGGGTGGATCCAGGAGAACCACCCCCTTAGTGGTCCTTGTGGAAGCTGGGGCCATTGAGGAGAAGGAGTTCTAGCAGGGAAAGGGAGGGGAGAGGGAACCAGCAAGGATATGAGGAGTGCGCAGGTAACCTGGTACATTTATAAATGTATCCAGTACCAGACCTGAATGACCAGCACTGGACTGGTGGAACAGTTAAGAGTTGGAGGATATGTCATGTAACGACTGTAACAAATAAAAATATGTCATCAAAGCAAAAAGTCTGCATTGAAACTGGACGTTTTTCCCTTCTCTTGCTGATCTACTTGAAAAATAATGTCCTAAGTCTGACCCAAGACGGGTTTTGTACAATGTTCAGATTCCTCTCAAACCCAGTCTGGGAACTCTAAGTATGATACATCTCACCTGATGCCACATGTCTGAAGCAGAGTCACCTGTGTGTGATCTGGTTGTCTGGAACTCCCTGAAATTCCAGCCCAAGAAAACAGCACTTCTAGGGGAGTTATTTCAACTGTTTTGGATGTGTCCCTCGGGAGAAATTAAATCACAGGCCTGCACATGCCTGTTTCTCTCCATGACTAGACACATCTAGATGACAGGAACAGGCAGATGCCTAAGCTTAGGGGAGATGATTACACTCTTTTTTTTCCCAAATTTAGCCTGAGGCAAAAGGCAGTAACAGGTTTTCTGCCAGAAAATCAAAGGGCAATTTAGAAGGGGAAGAGGCAGAGCCCTTTCTTTATATCACTAGGGATTATAATTTACACATTTTCCTGCCTTCCTGGCTGATGTCTTTTTGGGCTTCATGGTGCAACTGGTCTACACATGACACAGCATGCAGTCCAGGGTACTCCCACAGCTCACAGTGACCACAGTTCTGACAGCTGAAGGTAAGACAGTAAGAGCACATCTTTTCCTGGTAGCTCTCCCTGATGTTCCCAGCCAGCTGAATGTAAGCATGATGACTGCATTTGATCATTGCAGAGCTTTCTGTTATTTTAAAAGCACTGGCTAATTCTTGGTGCAGGCCCTTTGGAAAGCTTGCTGGCATGACTCACTCTGCTGTGCCTGCTTGCCAAGCTGCAAGTCCATTTTAAACTGGGGTTTGAGCTAACCCTATAGCAACCTCCCCATGTAGTAACCCTAAGTAGTCTGAGGCCCAGATTTGCAGTACCTCCAAGTAGCTACTGCTTGAAAAAGGAGTAAGTCTTATGGACTCTGACAGGTTGGAGCTTCCCTGCCCTTGCAGCAATGAATGCTGAATGGACTTGAAGGACATGAACCTGGCAAAAAAAATGATATTGCATTTTAGCTCATGATCATTGTTTTTTAGCCCCTTGGGAGCACCAGTGAACCCTGAGAGGTTTTTTGTAAGTGCTAGAAAAAGTTACAACATCTATATTCTACATAGAAAACATTGTAAATGCCAGTAACAATAAAAATACATGTGCAGCCTTTCTGCCTCTATTTGTATTTTTTCCACAAGGAATGAAAGCATGTTTTTCCAGCTGGCTGGAGTTACACTGATAGCACATTGAGGGTTTGCCCACACTGTAACAGCAGCAGAAACACTACACCTTATCACTGAATGACCAGGGAGACTCCATCTGTATTGCGTTTCTGTTGTAACACACTTAGGAGCATAAATTCTACTAAGAGTGGGATCTGAACATTGTACAATGCAAACCTGTACTAGATCAAGCCAGGGACATTGCAAAGGGTGGAGTGAATCCACCTATGTAAACCCTTCTAACTAGGCGACACCTAATGGCCTCTGAGAGAGCCATCAGGGTCCTTCCCCACTGGAGATGGTAGGTATCCCCAGTGCCACCCTCTCCCCGTCTCTACCAGGTGTGTGCAGTCTCCACCACCCCACTCTCCAACTTGCAGCCCTCAACTCTCAGCTCAATCTGGCAAAGGTGGATCTTCAAAGTGGTGCGTGGGAAGCAATGGAAATAAATCGCTTGACCACTGCTATTGGTCACTGTATCTCCCCATGCACCACTTCAAAAATGAACCTTGCTATCTCTAGTGTCACTTGCAAAGTCCCCTTGCAAGGGGTAGGGGGGCAGGTAAAATGACAGGAATGGGAACGAACTGTATCTTCAGTCCAGAGAAGTCAACAGCAGGGGGAGGTTTAGCAAAGGTTCGGGGGTTGTCACTTGGCTACTCACCAGATTGACACACACATTGATCAGAGACCTAAGGTGAGGCAGGAAGGATATGATTGGCTGCCTCTGAAGTGTCAAACAAACCCCTTCAATCAAACTGCTGGCAGGCTCCCACTCAACCTGGCGCCTGCAATACAACAGTAGGTGCCATTAGCCACGGGCCTCCTGCCCCCCACCAGACGCTCGCAAACACGGCGACCGACACACAGACGCCCACAGAGGATACGTTTCAGACAGCAACGATGTCCAAGATGAGCACAAAGTGCATAACAGAGAAAAGGTTTTACCCATGGAGCTCAAGAAAGCACAGAGCCACAGAGCAGACCGGCCGTTTGAAAGAGATGAGAAATGTAGCACAGGGGTCTGTGCTAGTGACATAAGGCCCCTCACAGTAACAGTGGTGGATGAGCTGTGTTTCACTCCCTGACACTTCCCTCTGACAGACAATGAATGAAAGGGAGACACCAGACAGCTGTCTTAGGTGTGCCTATGTGGGGAAAAGGTCTGCTGGGCCATGCTCCCAACTGAGAGCGACTCCTCCATCTCTTGTGGATGTTCTTACAGAATGGAACAAGCACCTCTGTAAGCTGCTTTGTAGTTTAGTCTTCTCTGCTAGAGTGACTCCCAGATGCAGTCTGCCCTATATATAAACTGGCACAGCAATACAACCTTTACCTTCCTCGCCCTGTACGGGAGGGCTGATTCATTCCCTACCAGCACCAACAGCCTTCATTCCAGGATCCTTTCTTCTCTGACACTTTGCTTTTTTTCAACAGAACAGCTTTTAGGTCTTGTGACAGATGCTGAATGGAGTCCTTCCTAATCACAACATAGGTAACATCGAAGTGGTTCACACCTTCATCTCAGGGCCTGACTCTGGAGTAAGTACAGTTCTAAAGTAAACATCTGACTGTGCATTTATTGGGACAGAAGCACTTGCATAACTTGTTGGGTCAAGACTTAACAATATCCTGGTCTAGCTCCTCGGTGGACTTCTTATAGATACCTGAGGGATCAAGTATTCGTTTGTATGCACACCAACATACACCTCATCTTTAGCTCCTGGGGTCTGGCACCCAGCCCCGTTTCTAAGAGACTTCTTAGCCCACTGATGCTTAAATGTTTCTGCATTTGGTAAAGTGGCTTTGGGCCACTGTCCCTTTATGTACAGAAGAGTAATTTCAGTCAGACATAGATACAGGCACAGACAGAGAATATGAAGAGAATTTTAATTCATGAGTATTCATTTAGCTTACACAAAGAGGAAAGATCTTTGGGAACAGGAAGACCCCTAAGCTGCCTTTGAGGCAGAACAAACTATGAGCAAGAAAAGAAAGAATGAGCAAGAAGCAGGCAAGACATGGCAAAGAATCAGTCTAATAGGAAGGAGAAGCATTAAAATACCTGCTTCTAAATTCCCTACAAGGGCAGGAGTTTCTTAAAGCAATCTGTTATCCAAAGAAAAGTTATAGATAGTGATGCCAGAAAGTAGAGATCACCTTCCTGTTATTTCCTCTGTCTGGGTACATATGATTCCTACTAGAACCTAAAGTTTTGTGTCTAAGACCTAAATTTTTATGTTCTCTAATATCATTTGCCTTCTTAGCTGAGAATGTCAACAAAGTGACTGATTCAAGCTGTTGAAGACATATATGCCCATAAGGGTGACTGAGACCAGTGAATATTTTTGCTTGGATCACTGGAAAATCCACAGAGCTGAAAGATTTGCTACTACATAGACTGAATTTGTATGACTGGCTCTGAGGTAGGAATGCTCCATATAAGTCATGAAAGCCTCTACTACAATGCTACTACTCTGTGATGCACCAGGCTTTCATTAGCCACTGACAGGATGCAACCACTGCAGTTCTGTTCCCTTTACTAAGGGGCATTCAACAGCTACTTCATGGCTCCAGACTATTGTTACCTTTATGGAGAATGTAACAGTATTCTCCTTGACTCACAGCTAAAATAAATAAAGAGGGTAGTGAGATGGTACAAATCTAAAGACTTATTTTGGAGAAGGAAAAATGAGATTTCTGGTAGTTCTCTCTGTAGTTCTTTATAACCATGCATTTCTTCTCTTGCTACCAGAAGACACAACAGAAATGTCAACATAAATGCACACTCAGAGATAAAAACAATCTGTTCATTTTCTGATATGTTATCAAGGTTCACTGCGACATGACAGTTTTAGTTAGGTGACATACCCACACTTCAAGGCTTGCAACACCAGAAATGGACCCCGGAGGGTTTCCATTATACCTGCTCACCTCAAAGTAGGCATCTTGTGAATTTTATTGAACATACGATCCAATCTCTTTAAGATGAGGATAAGGGCAGGTCTCACCGCCTCAGCTGTCCAGTCAGTGATGGGCAGCATCTCCATGATGTAGCGCCGTAGACCTCGGCTTTCCATTGTCTGCGTGTCATAAGGTGCCAGTTTCAGCAGGGAATGTGCGATTTCTGCCAATCTAAAACCAGAGATTTTAAAGAGGAAAATCAAATACAATTTGCATTTCTCCACACATGCCAATGAACTAATGGATAAATCTTCATTAGCCTAGTAAAAAGAAAAAGATTAAGAAGTTAAATGTGTTGCTGTTTAAGCTCTTACACCCAAGACCACAGTTCCCAGTCTGTTAAGATTCTTCTGTTGAAATCACTGTTTCTATTTATAGTACATGTGAATGGCCTAAAGAATATTTTACATTGATATTAAATGCACCACAGACCTGACATCACCTGTATATCAGTTAATGAGTGATTTGGTTTGGTTTTGTGTTCGGTTTTGAGTGTCACCACTTTAAGAGGTATCACCACACAATTTTCAGGTGTTAAATTTTAAAAATAATGTGCAATCCCATAGATTTGCACAACATATATTTCATATGGTTATTCCTCTGCAGTTTTGATTTGTTTCTCCTAACACCTCTACAGATTGTGTCACTGTTGCTTCTTCTAACACTCCCAGATGGCCTCGCTGATGTGATTTCCTGTATTGACTGTGAAATACCATGGCAACATTTAACTTGCAGTTTGACAAAGACCTACTAAAGTACTTGAATATTTGCAGTAGACAAAGACAAGTAATAAAGCTACATCTAAAGCTAACTAATAAAAGAGATAAAAACCTGTATACTCCCTGAACCATCAACAAACTTCATAGTGGATAGTTACAGTACAATGCTATTCATATTGTGGGGGCTTCTTTTGAAATGCCTTCAGCTAACGGCACATAATCCTATTCTCTTTAAAATCTGCCTAGCAATATCAAGAGTAATGAGTTCCTCAGATTAACCAAAAGTTCTATAAAAGTGTCTCTTTATCCAGTATTTAATTATTAATACTTTTTACAAGTACTTTGTCCTCCCATGCAGCAGGTCTGTTTTCTTAAACACTATTAAACTTAAATTATCATATAATTACACTTCTTTCTGACAATGCAGTACCTGTGGTACATAATGGTATATAAAAACTTTCTTCTGCATTATAAAGTGGGGGATCCATCTCATCCAACTTGAGACATCAATCTCAATTAATCTTCTTAGCTCCATTCATGCAGAAATAAGCAACCTGGGAAATTCTTATCTTCCTGAAATACTGGGATAAACAGCTCACTGGATGTGCATAACCCTTTTCATTGCATCCAAAAAGATCTTTATGACTTTTGGAGATTAAACTAGAATTGGGCAAGATAAATCCTGTGTGAAGTGACAAGCATATTAGCTTGTTTTCCGAAGTCTCTGAAATGGCATCTGTCAGCCTCCTAGGACCATAGCTGTCACATCACATTCTGGTAAATCTGCTCTCTACTTAGTTCTCAGTTTTCTTCCTACAGCGATTAAATCCTGTCAGTCATTTCACTGATACTTATGAAATTAGTCTATGTAAGAATCAGGAAGATGTTTGTTTTCATTTAGGGTTAACTATGATAAAGAATTTAGGTTCCAACCCCAATAAGGCAGGCAGGTATTTCTAGCACTTTTCTGGAGTCAGGAGAATCAGAGCACAACTCATCAACTTCTGCAAACAAATCCCTTAGTTGTACTGCTCTAACCTTTGACCATGAAAGACCTTCTATCTTGAAAAGAATGCAGTACTTGCCAGCTATTACTGTGCAATGTGACTCTGCTTCATGGAAATCTTCTCAAAATAAAGTATCTTTACAGAAAATATACCAATAACACCTTCTGCACATAAGGATTTGAGTTTGTTAAACTCATCTTTTAATAGAGGGACAAAATAAAATAGTTTAAGAATAAAATAGTTTAAGAACAACTAAACTCAATTAATATTGAATAAAAAACATGCAGAAATTAAGTTCCCACATTACTGTTAAACTGCAAATACTCCTGGGTAGTTCACTAGAACTTAACACTACATACAAATGTAAGACTAGAACAGTAACAAGAAGGAAGCCCTTTACTTTGCTGCACTAAATGAAGTTCATGCATCAGACACACATTCCTCAGTCCCATTGAAATAATTAAAAAAACCCAACATGTCTTAACTAAAGACTAAAGTCTGTCCTGAGAATCTTACTGTTGTTTCTAACATAAGATTGAAGTTCTTATCTCAGGCTTCTGTTGCTAAAAGTTGTGGAGTTAGTAATGCACCTCAACAAATGTATTGATTTCCAAGGCTTGTGTCACTTGGGAAAAACATAAAGGTGACACCGCAAAAGCACCCATGTCTATCAGGTTTTTAGTTTGTTTGCAGCCAAGTGCTATGTAAGAATGACATGAACCTGTGGAATCAGACATGTCTAGTTTAAAAAATTCCCCTCTAAATTATAAAACATTTGCTGGGGAAGGGAATGGGGGGCAGGCAACATTCAATTCATATGTAAACACAGAAGCCTAACAAAAAACACCTCCTAATTCCCAAAGGCATTTGTTAAACAAGGCCTAAATTAATGGCACATAATTTTGTGTTCTATAGAGACAGCCTGAATCCAAAGATCTCTAACTGTGACAAAATCTACCAGCTAAGGTTGCCACTTTTCTCAGAGCATGGATGTAAATGGTGGAAGAGCTTTTGGAGAGTTTTCCATGCTTCAGGGACAGGAACAGAACTGGTTCAGTGCATCGCTAGGATCTGTTATTCTTCATTGTCCTTTATAGAGTGTTCCAGAGGAAAAAAGTATAGCACTCAGAGGAATAATTCACAGCCAGAATAGCCTCTTGGGGTTCAGGGATCAACATAAATTAGTGTTAAGGTGTTTCTGATTCACTTTTGCATCCGGTCCCAAACAGCTTAAGACATCTTTGCTTGCTTTCCTATTTACTTTAAAACCCTACCAAGCACTGTTTGGCTTAGGCCATAAAAAATGCCTCTTGGTATTTATCTACTCTATATTCAAAGAATGATCTTGAAGTATTTCTCTGTCATATAAAAGAATTCCGATAGCTGTCTCCCTGGGACATCCCAGATACACTAGAACCAGTTCATATTAATCCCAGTTTTCTTCTGACCAGTGCCAGTGAGAACAGTGGCTCACTCGGAGAGTGTCTGTGCTGTCTTCACTGAGACACACAGCTGTTGTTTCATGGTAAGACATGACATGGTAAGACACGTGAGAAAGGGCTTTCCCCAAAAAGGAATGAAAAACTGACAGTGGAATTAGTTCCATTCCCTCTTGTCTCAGTTTTTATTGTCTGAATAACTGCACATTTCATAGAACTTCTCAGTGGCAACTTATGCTATTCTGTGTTTATCATGAACAGCAAACACAGAGAAGAGAATCAGGTCCGAAGTGCTTAGAAGGCCCTACCCTCAACTTCTAAATCAACACCAAGTGAAACAGTTTGCTGTGAGCATCCAACCAGCAAGCTGGGCTCAGTGCTGCTCCTTAACAAAAGGCCAGTGTACCTGCTGTATCACACACTGAGGTGGTGGTCCTGTACATGCCTTCTGCCCCATCCTCCCCTCTATTACAGGCATTTATGCAACACACTGAAGTGGTTGCTCTGCTGTTCTTGCTTGTTAGCAGCTGGTTCTGATGCACAGTGTCACCTGAAATGGATAATGGATAAGTAAAAGTACAATGCCTGCGGAATACCTCATGTGAGACTTCACATCTAGGAGCTCCAAAGAAGTCACTCGCGGCTCACCAGCCAGATTCTGCAAAATCTTCAGCCTTGGACCACAGTGTTTGTAAAATTCTGTACAGATATTCAGCAGTGACTCCCGTGGTCTTCTGAACTCCTCTCTGGCAATTCGTTCATCCAGCTCCTCTCGAGGAAGACCCTGGCCCTCCTCCAGTAAATGGAGGTTCTCCCTGGGGTATATAAAATGAGAAAAATAGAAGTGTTATATGCAGTGGAACAGCATATGAAAACCAACTTGTTTTTACAACAGATGCTTCCTGCTGCAATTGTAAAGAAAAATAGTTGCATCTGCAATAAAAAAATAAATAAAAATTAATAATAATTAAATAAAAAAAAAAGAGGGACATTATAATCTGCAAAGTCTAGTCAAAATGTAAATAATTTCTGTATTGATTTTCCTTTGCTACCCTCCCCTGAAATAAAGGCTGCCTTTCACAGCTGCAGTGAGTGCGACACAGGAACTCAGGGAACCTGGGGCAACAGTTCATCACCTGTCAGGAAGGCTGGGCGGAGATTTTACTATACCTGATAAAGTGTAGTTTGGCTCCCTGTTCTGGGTACCTGGAGAAACAGAAACAGTGTGGTTGTGAACAGTAACATAGTAGTGCCTAAAATGTGCCTTTCGGAAAGAAGGTGACACTGTTCTAGCCCAGAGGTATACTTGCCATGGGCACCTTGTGTCACGGGAACAACAGCTATGTATAGTTAGTGACCGTATTGAACAGCCTTTACCTCCCAGCTGGCAGCAAGCAACAGATTCCTATAGTTTCCTTGCCATGAAAGGAAAAAATCAGGCTTAAAACCCATTACACTCTTTCAAGCAATTTTTCTTACTGATTTTCACTGCAGTGCTCAGTCTATTTCATGAAGCCAGAGCTCACCTAGTGGAAAGAATACCTCAGTGTAGATTCTTTTGTTTTATTGTCATTTTCTCTTGCTACTTCTTGTTGAGAAAGCATTAACAAACCCTGCAGCACTTGGCTAACAAGTCCAAAGATGGAATGGTGATTACTGTACCATCATGAGACTCCTGCTGTTGCTAGCAGATGTCTGTTGCAATGATAACACAACAGAAGAAACAAGGGCAGGAAACCTGGAGCAGTGCAAAAATATTTTGGATCGGAGAATGAATATTTGACAGTCACAAAGATCTGGAAATGTAAACCAATATGCCTGAGTCACACAGCATCAGGAGTCTTTATACTGCCTGTCAGCAGATACATATTAACCACCCTCCAAAATCAGCAGACAAGTAATAAAGTACTGCTTCCCATTACACCTTATTTTCCTTAACTGAGCAATCTTGCGATGGAAGTAAATGACATATATCCACTTCAGACATGAGCATGAAGGGGCTTATCTGCTTCTCAGATCCAGGATTGAAAGTCAAAGCTGTGTTTCATCCATGCCTGAATCAGTCTTAAAGAATAACAGACTGATTCCAGGAGTTAACAATGAAGATGTGCACGCTACACATTATAAATCGGCATAATAGCCCTTTGATAATCCATGAAGACAGTGATTTCTACCTCTGTTCAATAAAAAAAGGGAGAGGGAATAACTTGGAAAGTATGTCTTGCCAGAAGGGTGTTCCTGATTTACAGTCCTCCACAGCCCATGGTATTGTATTAGGCTATTGGCTGTGCACAGACTCACTGTCAGCTGTTACAGACAAAAGAGAAATCCAGAGGAAAAACTGCTCTGGCAAACAGCTACTCCAGCTTTTGCTAGGGAAGAATCCCCTTTCCAGGTCAGCACAAACATTCACATGTCAAGCACCATAAGGCATGACCTAGCAAGGAGATGGCAGGGCTGCCCAGCAGAGTAACAAGTACTACAAAGAAAACCTACATAAACCCAAATGCTTGTGGGTGGATTTTCTAACAAGATTTCTTGAAGTCTCTACGACTGAGTAAATTTGTGTAATTTGCAGCAGCCTAATTAGAATGGACAATGTGTCCAAGGAACAGTATTACAGTCTCATGGTGCCAACTCCTTCCTTATTTCCATGTGAATTTTTTTTTGTGGGTTTTGTTTTGTTTTGTTTTAAGAAGGACAAAAATATTCCCAGTCATTCTTCCCTTTCTCTCAAATTCTCTGCCACCCACTCCTTTGCTACCTGTAACTACAAAAACCCCAAACCAAAGTGAAGGTAAAGATGATAGAAAGAGACCATGGAAAAAGGAAAAGGAAACGGGAAAGGGAAGAAAAGAAAACTAGAGGGGCTGCCATTCTCTGCGAGCCTCAACTGTCAAGCAGTTTGAGCTCATACTGCTGTTCAGTCTCTAAGAACAAAGCCAGAAGGATCCAACCCTTCTGCTATCCAAGTGTGCTCTGCCCAGTAGTTGATTTGACAGTGGACTCAGAAGCAAAGCAGGGAGCTGAGGGACACAGTTGTTTTGTCAGTATACTTCTAGAGTGGGAAAAGGGAAACAAAGCAAAAGACATTTAAGATGGGTGTCCTCCATTTTAATATCCTGGTCTTCTATTCAGTGATACGGTTTTAAACCAGAAATACCAGTCTTGGTGATTCTGGTTACTGTCAGAAATACAGTCCTGGGCTATGTGTTCTTTTTATCTGACTGTTTTCTCTCACCTTACCTGGAGCACTTCCTCAGAGAGCTGAGGAGGTGCTCAAAGCACTCTGAGTACGAGATACTACCTTACTCAAAACCAACCCCAAACAGATGTTCAGAAAAATGTGAAAGAAGGAAAAGCCTCCTGACTTACCTGGTGTTCACACCTGCTGATATGGTGTGGTTTGCTGTTGTGGTCCCTTTATGGCCTTGGTCACATCGACTCATCTGTGGGGCTGTCATAGGCCTGGCAAAGAGAAGATGAATAGCACACTAAAGACTAAATCTAACAAGTACACTGAAATTCTACTTGTGATCTGGTGAAATTCTAATTTTACCATGTCTAAAACTCAACCACTACTCAAGCCAAGCTGCATATCGTGACCTCCTGTGCATTCCCTCTCCCCACACTGATAACTGAACGCAGAGTGACCTTTGAACCACGTGGATTACCTGGTGAGAACTTCTACACTGTACAAGAGGGCCTGCAAAGAGGTGGCAAGAGCAGCCATAGCAGCAATCTCCTCTCGAGCTGCTGTCACAGTCTCCACTTGAGAGGTCTGTTGCTTCAGCTTCTGCAAGTAACAGGGAACTAGCGCTTCCAAAACCATCAGCATCTGGAGGCTGGGAAAATAACCAATACTTGGTCTGGTTTATTTTGTCAGTTCTGAAACTCACATTAGACAGAGGCTTAAGTTTCTATCTGAAGATGCCTAGACCTGTCACTAGCCTTGTGATTTCATTGCTTCTCAGTAGATAACCAGTCCTGGGTCAAAGAAACTCTTGGATCAGGGACTTCACAGGGGGAAAATTAGCTGATGCATGAAACAATAATAACAAAACCAACCTGAACTCCTGGATATCTTCTGATTATATCATCCATTTGCAGACATTATTTTTCCCTTACAAAGACTACTTCTTTCTCTGGTTCCCTCTTGGAAACTAACAGCAGTTTACTCTCCCTCTCTGCATCTTCCTGTTCTTTCCAGATGTATGTTACTCCACCTCCAGAGGGGACAATGGAAACCTGCAGGACAGAGTGTAATCTCTGCTTTGAAATATAGTTTAGGTGTTGCTGTTCAGGCTGCTATTCAGCTTAGTGTTGCAGGCAGCTGTATTTGGAACTGGTGCCCTAGGACGGGTATCAACAGGCAGAGTCTTGACCTCACAAAGGCCCATGCTTGGAATGCATTTCTATGTCTTCTGCCTCCATTTGTCAGCCTTGTTTCCCAGGCCCTATGAAGCTTTTATGCACAAACCAAGAAAATAGATTAGTACCTTCTGAATGATTCAGGAGCATAGGCCACCACTGTCACACACAGCTTGATGGCTTCACTGATGGAAAAGGTCAAGTCTTCATTCCCATAGCAGAAGTCTGAGGAAGTAAAGAATTATGAGAAGACCATCACACAAGCATACTGAATATGAAAAGAGCTAGCACACTCCTTCCTTTTTCCGCTCTTAATTGCTTGCTTCTCATGTTAACAATCCCAATTTTTGACAAAAATCCCATGTAAGGGAAGCATGCTGCACTCCCATTTATATGCACCATCAGTAGGTGAGAAACAGTTCTCAGTAGGTCAAATCATTGTTGAGTCTAAGAGCTATAGCTGCTACTGGAGCTCTGTTTCAAACATCACCCATCACAAGCAAAATCTTAAGCTCATACATGACAAGGACAAACATCAACAATGGCAATTTTTATGGTCCCTCTGATTTTCCCAAGATGTTTCCACTGCACTAAAATAACACTGATACACCACTGACGGCAGGAGATAGTTTTACTTCTAAAAAATCAAGCCCCTTCAGTACTGGTAGCCACATGGACACCAGCACAAAAGTGAGTCTGGTTTGCTAGTGATTTGAGAAAAAGTTTTCAAAAGCATTTAAGTCCCATACTACAAATATTACTTCGGGGATAATTAGTGCCAGACACCAAGAAACTGCAGTATTAAAATAATATTATTTGTAATACAATTATGGTCCTGTTTTCAGAAGTGACGTTGGTTTAAAGGAGACCAAGTCAAAGTTAAGGTCCCAGAGCATGTAAATCACTTTGAACAATGGAACCTGGAAGTCAGATGTTTTAGATAATTCTGATCTTTGTATGGGAAATACCAGGCACACAGCATACTCATTTATAGTCTCACACTTGGGGAGTTTCAGAGATGCCTTTCAATAACCCACCATGGAAAACCCAGAGATTTTTAAAAAATGTTTACTACAATTCCCAAAGAGGAAGAAATATCTTCTATTTCTGTACCATTTTATATTATAACTTGTGATGTAATTGTGCAGCATCATAAAATCTCAGTTTATAACAAAGCTTTAACTCTAAGGCTAGACAGGCTTCATAGTTCATCAAAATAAGTATTATTTAAGGGAAGCACATATTTGGAAAACAAGCTGAAGATCCTTATAAAAACCAGCAAAAATTACTTTCCTGCAAATCACAGAGCAGCTGAATTCCTAAATGCTACCTTGCATAGATAACTCAAGTGACAGTGTCCTAGATACATCTAGATACAGCCATATACATTCTGCTTTGTGATAAATCAACACCCCAGCCCACCCTGGAACTCAGCACTGTTGAATGTCTGAATGGCATCCATCATTTACTAGTCATAGTCTGCCCATGGGAGAGGATGCTTTTGTTTATTGCCCACATGGAGCAGA
This sequence comes from Megaceryle maxima, assembly GCA_024605025.1. NCBI lineage: Eukaryota > Metazoa > Chordata > Aves > Coraciiformes > Cerylidae > Megaceryle > Megaceryle maxima. The sequence continues at coordinate 37,392 of JANHGN010016276.1, forward strand.
GGAGAGTATGATACTGATCTTCTCAGCATGATACAATTTATTAGGTATCTTTATTCTTTACCCACACATGACAAAATTCAAAATGCCAGGGGCTAGTCTCAGACTAGCAGGCTCGATGCAGAAAACGTAGCTTTGGAATAAAATAAGTTAATAATTCTCCCCTGCAAAAAAATATCAAAAGGTTGATGGTGATAAAGCCAACATTAAAAGAAGAAATAGATATGCCTATATTCTGCAAGAAGAAAAGGACCCTGAAAAAAAGTCATCCTTCATCAAATGCATGTTGAATCAATAAACAAACCAGAATTATTGAATTCTGAATTACTGAGTGCTTTGCTGTTACCTAATGACTTGAGAGGCTTTTCTGCTTTCACCAGCTCTAAGATGTCCAAAATGTCTGGAGTATCTCCCTCTAAAGACTGCAGCAGGTCAAACAGGCACTGAGCTGACACTCCTTTGCTGGTTCCACTGTTTGTAGCATCCTGTTTCAACAACAGACATTCATGGTTGATTTTCTGTGTGAATCACAAGAATCTTTATCTGGAGGTGTGGGCAACTTTTTTTTTTTTTTTTTTTAATTTTTTTTTTT